>CM053773.1:4791786-4851906 GCA_028658325.1 Potorous gilbertii
GAGAGGGCAGATTGGTGATATGGGTAATTAGAATGTCCAGTGTATCGGGGAGGGGGAAGGGGACAAAGGGTGAGAAAATTTTGGAACCCAAAATCTTGTGAAAATGAACGTAAAAAGTTAAATAAATTTATTTAAAAAAAATAAATAAAATAAAATTTCTACTTCCTTTACCCATCTATTTATTGTTTCTTTTGAATATTATAGTGAGTTAAGATTACTCAATGCACTGCTATTTCAACATTTAAGGTCATTAATATTATGAGCTATTATTTTTAACTGGAAAATATCACACTCTTCTAGTATATTTTTCTTCATATCTGTGTCACATATGTTTGCTCTTGGCCCTACTTCTAGGCAAGATTATTAAATTACACTCCTCACTCAGGCTTTGGCAGTATACTTCAGGGATGAAGTGTGTTTCAAAACTAGCTAAAACCATTAGCTAAAACCACCAACGGTGTTTCCTCAATTTGGGGGGTCCTAGAGCCTCAGTTCCATTTAATTACTTAGAAGATTGACTTTTACAAATGATTATTTGGTTCAATAATATTTCAAGAATAAATATAAAAATATTTCCACCTAAAATCATGAGTACATGATTTCTCCTGTAGCAGGTAAGTCTCTGGACATGGTGCAAAGTATATCTTTGTCTTACATATCATTGGATTAAGTCCAGAGTCCCTCCATTTCTGAATGTCTCTTGAAATATCTTCTTCCATGTTAGGCTGTCAGGAACATACTACCTCGATTCCTGGGCTCTAACATCCCCTTGGTTTAAGCTCCTAGGTAAAATATTGTGCTCCCCACAAATAGAATATGAAAACAACTGACAAAAGAGACTAAAATATCAAACCCTTTCCTTTATGCCAAATAGCCTTGGTTGTGTAAGAGAGGGATGGAGAGAGAAAAAAATTATAACAGAGAAAATCAAAGACAGTGATAAAGAAAGATAGACTGTCCTGGTCAGGTAATTGTAAAGACACAGACCACAGGTAGTTCTGGCTAAAATGAAAAGAGGCTACTTCCAACCACTTGTGGTTTGAAAAGTCAATCCTTTTCTCTTCAAGAAGCAGCTCCATTGCCTTTTCTTCATGTCTCTATCACTGGTGATTGAAACATATGTCAAATCAATTACACTTATTTTTATTTGCTTAAAATTTTACGTTTGTATCTTTTCCCTCTCCCTTAAACTTCAAATCGCAACCCTCCTAATAAGGTCGGCAACTTTCTGCCATATCTATATATTTCTCTGTCTTTGAAAGATTGCTTTATATTTCAATTTCCCTTTTCTCAAATTTTGTCAACACATACCTACTTATTTGTTTGTGTGTGTTTAGCCTTTTATGCCCCATAACTGATAGAATCTTAGATATAACAGATATCATATAAAAAAGAAGAAATTTCAAGCAGACCTCCATGACAAAAGATCCAGATATTAGAAAAGATCCCAGGAACCAAAAAGCAGAGTTGCTAAACTATGAAGTCACACGTAAGTCAATAAAGATTCTAAAAAGAACCAGAAATCATTAGTATTCAAAATACAGAGAAAGAAAAAAATAGTAAAAGTACTTGCAAATCTTTCATGAAAGATGCAAAATTCTACAGAAGAAATTACATATTACATACTTATATAAAATATGATGTTATTGCCAGTAAATGTTTGTGAGTAGAAATAAATTTAGACTTGTTCTCCTATATATCTATTTACCTATGATATTTCATCAGTGCAAGCTCTGCATTTATTTACTATTGATCTTCAATGGCACTGCTAAGAAAAGTAGGTATCATTAGATAGTAGTACAATAATAAATAAGAAATAGTTGGTCAAAGTAAAATAAAATATTGAAATGTCATATTTTATGTAAAATTATATTGCAAGATATATATTTATCAGCAATGTTTGATTAATATAACCTTTCTTATGCTGCTCCTTGTGTATTGATGACATCATTTAATCATTTTTGCAGCATAAATATAAGCAAACACTACAATGTCATCATGAAAATGTAAAGTTGAAATATGGACTAATTCACAGTTCAAATGTTTATGGATGTCAATTAATTTTCACCATCTTTTCCTTAATTCTTTGGCTTAAAAATAGGAATATTTGAGTCTCAAATAGTAGAAACAAGTTCATGATCATGTGTCATCGCTGAGGATTTTAGATTGTATACAACATTAAATAAAGAACAATAGCAAAACAGTAAAAATGAATAATTTGTTTTCAGAATAGCTTGTAATGTCAGTGTAGAAGTTTCTGTCCTTTCTAATCTCATATTTAATGAATAAATTTTATATAATCACATCAAGGGACTCATGATCTTGTCAATGATTATTTCCTTCAGTTATTTAGATCCTAAACAGCAAATGCTTCTCCATTGTCTTCAGCTCATTTCCACGTACTCCTCAAAATTAGTCACAAATCATCCACCCACCTGCCCTAAGAACCTTGGTTTTCCCATGCTTTTATTTATGTTACCCCATTGACAAAATTACAAAGAAAATCTACATTCATCTATTTGCCTTGTAGACATAGCTTATATATGCATATTTTCACATTATTTGTTGGATTAGTATTGGAGAACATCTGACAGCAACATGACCATCTTTAAAGAATGCTTCAGCATGAAAGATCATAATGTTGAGTACCTGTAAGGAAGAAGCAATGCAACTGAGATCTATCTTAGGTTGCTTTGTAATATTGCAGGGCAAATGGATATTATCAAAAATTTTCATTGTGATATTAGAAAACATAGATTACTTGATTTCCAAGAGGATCATATTTTTCCTCAATTGTGTTTAGTTTTACTTCTATGGAAGAATAATTGAATATGAACTAATTTACATAATTTTCTATATTTTAGGCTTTCAATAAATATTTGTTGGGTGGAAGTATTTTGAAGAAAATTAAATATTACAATCTCATTTTGACAATGATGATATCAATGCAGAACAAGGGTGATGCAAATGCTACTTGTACAAGTTCAAACATCTGCATATCTGCTTGGATATGGGCCTGTATTAAACACAAACAAGTTAGGGAGAACATATTGCTCAGAACTTTCAGATAGTTATTTTAACAGAGCAAAGTAAGCATATGTGGACATTTTCTCACATCTTATCCCACCTTTCCATTTTCCTATTGTAATAGACTCTTTATTGGTGATACTAAGGTAAATTAGCCATTATATCCCCTTTAACACATACACATAAACAAGGAATAATTCTTATTAGAAATGCAAGGGATATTTTGAGGAAAACTGTCCAAGAAAGATAGCTAACTAGGATTAGAATCTTTAAACAAAATAGAAAATTTTACTCCTCATGAAAGTTTAGGCTAAAATTCCCAGTGTCTGATAGAAACATTTGTTTATGAAACTGAGAAAACCATAGACCTTTCTTGAACTAGATTCCTTAACCATATCCAAAGTCCAAAGTACCGAGCAATTTGGTTTTACCAGTGACTTAAGACTTTATTATCCTTTCTCATTAAATAACTAACAAAAGAAACTTTAAAATAATAAACAAAACACTTTAAAATAAGAAACAAGGATGAAGTTCCATTATGTTATCTAGATATCTATCTATATTTGTAGATATGAATAGAGATATAGACAAATATGTATAGAAATATATCTGTACATATTGATATGTAGATATATATGTGTACTTATGCATTAGATGGATATATATATATATATATATGTATACAGAGAAATAATGCATACTTGCAGATTTTACATGGTATATGTGTATATAAGTATATATGTGTGTATACACAGAAACACACACGGAAAAAAAGAGATAGAAACAAAGAGACACAGAGTATTTAAGTTTTACAAAGCAGTTTACATATGTTTTATCAGCATTTATCACAATGCCTGGCCTAAACTGGTCACTTAATAAATGCTGTCACATGACTGAATGTCAACTTATCTTCACAACATCTCTATGAAGTCAGTGCTATTACTATCTCCACCTTATGGATAAGGAAACTGAAAGAGGTTAAAGACATGTCTAACTGTCTGACAGATGATTTGAACAATTCTTCCTGACTCCAAGTGTATCACTAACCACTATACTACTTTGCAGTTGTGGTGCACGTAAGGATAGAGGGAAGTATTTGCCCATATCCACTAAATTAGATAATATAAATCCTTACTGCAAAGAGAAAAGTAGGATAATTGCAGAGCTATGGAGTATCTCTCCACCTGCCATTCTGCCAAATAGAAAGGAAACAGTAATTTAAAGCCTTATCCATGATAGTAATAGTGTGATACATTTAGGACAAAGAATCATAACTGCAAAAGTCACAGAATGAGCTAAGATGGGTAAGAAAAATACAGCAGCAGCATCAACCACAATAGAATAGTATTTAGGCTATATTTAGAAAAGATAACATGAAAGAAGGAATAGTCCCTGCTAAGGAGAGATGCAATGACAGTAACAGAAAATGGAGTGAAGATAATTAAGTACTGCTTACTAAGGACTCCTTAATTCCTATTTAGTTATTTTTTTAAAAAATTAAAGATAATGTAATTTAACCTTTTAGAGGATGCTGAAAATGAATTAAGGATACAGGAAAGGATTCATGTACCCGTTATTTATGGGTTACAGTAATGAGGCACGAATTAAATCCTTACTATCAAGGTAGTCCTTTCATTACCTAACTACATCTTAGCTTTCCAGTCTTCTTATACCATACTCTAACACATGCTCTAAGATCCAATGACACTGATGTCTTGGCAATTCCATAAAAATGAAACTCGATCTGCTGATTGCAGGCATTTTTTTCTGACTGTCCCCTATTCCTATTCCTAGAATTGTCTCCCTCCTCCCATCCAAAGACAAAGACTCCTGACTTCCTGTAAGTTCCAGCTAAAATCTCACCTTCTATAGAAAATGACCCCCAATCTCTTTTCATTCCAGTACCTTCCCTCTATAAATTATTTTGTACATAGTAGTTTTATGTTGCCCTCTCATTCAATTGTAAGCTCCTTGAGGTCAAGAACTGCCTTTCCTGTCCGTGTGTTTGTACAACACATGACAGAACTTGACATAGAGTAGATGTCTAATAAATGAGATTGATAGATATACATGCATAAATCTATTTATATCACATAACTTTTATTAATAATAACCAAACATGTAATTTTTATACTTATGTATAATGAAAAAAATACATCTCTTCTTGTTTTAGTAGTTATGCCTACATATGCAAAACAAGAAGGGTATTGAATTTTTATATGATTAAATGTGTACATATTACAGAGTCAACACAAGCCCATACTATTTTGGATAGGTGATTCTTGAAAAAACAAGTAATCATGAAAGAAAAAGAAAGAAAGAAAGAAAGAAAGAAAGAAAGAAAGAAAGAAAGAAAGGGAAGGAAGGAAGGAAGGAAGGAAGGAAAGGAAGGAAAAGAAGGAAAGGAAGGAAAAGAAGGAAAGGAAGGAAAATAAGAAAAAAGGAGGATGGAAGGAAGAAAAAAGAAAGAAAGGAAAGAGGAAGGGAGGGAGGGTAGAAGAAGGAAGGAAGAAAGGAAGGAAAAAAAAGATTTGGACTGATTGATATCCTCTTGGACAGCTAGATATGGGCAGCAAAGAGGTAAAAAAAAGTTAAATAGATGTTTTTAAGTATTTCTCATGTAATTTTTATCTCCTAATAATTAGAACTTAAACACTAATTGGATGTTTGACAATCAAAGGTATTATAAATGATGATAGAATTACTGAGATATGTACTGATAAATATTTAACAACTGGATCTTCAAATATTAAAGGTACACTGTTGAGTTTAATCTTAATTATTTATATTTTATTCATTACTTTCGTAATTTTAGGTAATAAAGAATACAATGAACCAAGTACTTATTTGTGACATTTGTTGATTTCTGAGGTTTAAAAACTAATAACAAAAGTTTAACAATTGACTTCTTAAAGTTGGAACATGAGGGTTATGGAACACTGCTAGTGTTACTGAACGTCTAAATAATGAATGAGCAATTAGAAAGGAAAATGCATGACTTTATCCAGAGGAGGATGTGCCTGCCTCAAACTATTTCCCTTATTTTTGAGGTTTTATTAACTGAGGAATGAGGAAAATGTGATAGGTTACACAAAATTCATGAAAACACTTCATAATACCTTTCATGAAATGTTAATGGAAAACATGGTGAAATTGAAATAGGTCATAGTAAAATGAAGAGGATACAAAACTGGCTAGACATCTGGACTAATAGAATAGTCATTTGATGAATTTTGTGAAGTTGGCAGGTTTTCCATAGAGGAAGAGATTTTGTAGTTCTGATATCATTTCTTAATTTTCTTTGTTTCTTCTAGTTCTTTGATCAAATAATTTATGCCAAAGAGCTAGTCTCTTTTTCACAAACTTCTCTATATTTAGTTATACTGGCCCTAGGAAAGGAAAAATGATTTTTGACAGGGATTTCTGCTGACTCTGAGGCAGAGTTCTCTTGCTTGCACCCATTGGATCTGGGCTGGGGTGAGGAGGAGGGCTGGAGTGACAGAACTTGTGACTGCAGTGGAGAAGGAACTGTCTTCACACTTCCAAGTCAGGAAAGAGTAGTTGTGATCACTCCCAGACCAAAGCATAGAGCAGAAAAAGAGGAACACTTCTCCTTTAATCATACCACAATCGAAGAACTGCAAATTTACAGATTCCTAGAACTATGTCTGAAAACAGCTACACAAAACCCCTGAAAGCTGGGACAGTATATTCTTCACTCTGCAATCAGAGTCTATCCTTAACAAAGAGGTAAAAAGTCAAGTAATTGACTGGGAAAATGAGCAAGTAGCATAAAAACTGAGATTATAGTAGCTTACTTTGGTGAAAAAGAAGATCAAAGCATATAACCAGAAGAAAATAAATTCACAGCTTCTATATCCAAAGGCTCCAAAAAAAATGAATTGGACACGGATCAGGGAAGAGCTCAAAAAGGCTTTCAAAAATCAAGTAAGAGAATTAGAGAAATAATTAGGAAGAGAAATGAGAGTGATGCAGGAAAATCATGAAAAATGAGTCAACATCTTAATAAAGGAGACACCAAAATGCTGAAGAAAATAACATTAAAAATTGACTAAACCAAAAGGCAGAAGAGATCTAAAAATCGAATAAAGAGTAGAATACATTAAAAATGTAAAATTGACTGGGTGGAAAATAAGGTTCAGAAACTCACTGAAGAAAATAGTTCCTTGAGAATTAGAAAGGAGCAAATGGATGCTAATGACACTGAGAAATGAAGGAAATATAAACAGAGCCAAAATACTGAAGAAAAAATAGAAGACAATATAAAATATTTTTTTGAAAAAACAAAACAAAATAACTTACTTGGAAAGTAGAACCAGGAGAGAGAATTTTAAAATTTTTGGGCTACCTGAAAGCTATGATCAAAAGAAGACTCTAGGTACCATCTTTCAAGAAATTATCAAGAAATTAGCCCTGATATTCTAGAACCAGAGGGTAAAGTAGAAATGGAAAGAATCCACTGATCACATCCTGAAAGGGATCCCCAAAGGAAAATTCTTAGGAATATTGTAGCTAAATTCCATAGTTCCCAGGTCAAGGAGAAAATATTGCAAGCAACCAGAAGGAAAGCATTCAACTACTGTGGAAACACAATCAGGAGAAGATGTACCACTTTCTACATTAAGATTTCCGAGGTCTTGGAATATGATATTTCAGAGGTCAAAGGAGCTAGGATTAAAACTAAGAATCACTGACCCAGCACAACTGAGTACAATACTTCAAAGGGAAAAATGGACATTCTATGAAATAGAGGGCATTCAATTGAAGTGGACATGATTTCTCCCTGAGGTTCCTAGGTTGAAGGATATCTGTTAGGTTGCTGGGCAGAGTTGAATAACCTTGCATAGCAGCAGCATTTCTGTTGGGCCCCTGTCAAAGCGTTATTTCCTTTGGGTTGTGAAATATCTGTTGATTTGCTAACAGCCATTTTATTTTGAGTCCCCTTGCATGGCAACAACTTGCGCCCCCTGCCAGAACGGATCCTATTAGACCCCCTTGCCGGGCAACTACCTTCTAATGAGCACCCCGCCTTCCCGACAACCACTTTTTGTTGGGTGATAACCATTCTCTGATTGGGTCCCTTTCCTGGCACCTACTTTGTGTTGGGGTCCCTAGCCTAGCAGCAAGCCGCCTCCCCCCCCCACCCCCCGCCTTGTCAGGACTATGTTTGTTGTAGAAAACGCAAGGTTGTACCAAGAAGTGCTAAAATGCTTAAAATGCATGCACCCACCTTAGTTCGGGGCTGTCTCCTCTGGATTTTCCCACGGGGCAGCCACCAACCTGGGTAATAAAGATGCTCTCGAAATTCCTAATTGACTCTTGCCTGTGAATTACTCACTCTGTCCATTTCACAATCATTCTTAATGAAAAGACCCTAGCTGAACAGAAAATTTGACTTTCAAATAAGAGAATCAAGAGGTGCATGGAAAGGTAAACAGGAAAGAAAAATCATAGGGAATTTATTAAAGTTGAACTGTTTACATTCCTACTTGGAAACGTAATATTTGTAACTCATGAGACCTTTTTCAGTGTTAGAGTAGTTGGAAGGAATAAACAGATAGCTAGATAGAAGATAGATATCTAGATAGATAGATAGATAGAGGGAACAGGGTGAATTGAATATGAAGGGATAAATATCTAAAGATAAAATTAAAGTGTGTAAGAGAGAATTTCTGAAAGGGAAAGGGAAAGGAAGAATGGGGGTAAATTATCTCACAAAAAAAAGGAAAGAAAAAAAACTTTTACATTAGAGGGAAGATGGGGGAAGTGAGAGGGAATGAGTGAAACTTTCATCAGATTGCGCTTAAAGAGGGAATAACATACACACTCTTTTGGATATGGAAATATATCTTACCCTATAGGAAATTAGGAGAAAAGAGGATAAAAGAATGGACAGTAAGTGGGTAAGTAGGGAGGGCAGACTGAAGGAGGACATAATCACAACCAAACATATTCGAGGAGGGACAGGGTCAAAGGAGTGAATTGAATAAATGGGGGTACAGGATAGCCTATATCAAATTGCTTGCTTACACAATTAGGATGGGTGAGGAGGGAAGAAGGGAGATAATTTTGAACTCAAAGCTTTGAAAACACAGTGTTAAAAATTGTTTAAACATTTAACTGGGAAATAAGACATACAGACAGTGGGGTATAGCAATTTATCTTGCCCTTTAGGAAAATAGAAGGAAGGAGTGGGGTGATAGAGAGGAGGGAAGATTACAGGAAAGGGTAATCAGAATGAATGCTTTCCTTGATGGGGGAAAGAGGGGAGGAAATATGAATCTCAAAATCTTGTGAAAGTGAATGTTTGAAAATAAAAATAAATTAATTATTAAAAATTATCTTTGCTTGGTGTAATATAGGAATATCAGTTAATCTGGGAAAGACTATCTGGAAATCAGCTTTTGGGATGTATATCTCACTCACTCCAAGATGTTCAAAGTTTTTATCAATATATTGAATAGAGAGTGTAGCCCAGATGATAAGGAAGAAAACACAGGGGCATGCCAGAGCTCTCCCAAATTCTCCTTCAAACAACTTTAAATAATGCCTCAAAAGAAATACTAGAGTGGCAGAAGTTACAAGAGGATGGAATGAAACAACTTTCTAGACCAAGATAACTTAGAATGACTGAAGGAAAGAATTATCTCACTGAAGTAAAAGGAGAGCAAAGGCCAGTACAGGCAGTGTCTAGGCAAACATGTGGGAAGACCCTAGCCCTAGGACAGATCACCATAAGAAGATGATATTTGTAACTCTTAAGAACTGTACCATTGTAAAACTGGTTAGAAGCAATACACATAGACAGAGGATGCAAGAATAAGTTGACTTTCACAAGATTACATAAAAATATTTAAACTTAAGAAAGATGATTAATAGGAGAAAAGGAAAGGAAGAGGTAGAATGGGGTAAACTATCTCATATGAGAAACACAAGGAGGGACCAGACATTGCTTGAACTTTACTTTCATTGGATTTGGCTAAAAGAGGGAATATTTCAGCATTTACACATATTATTAATAAAGGCCAGCAGCAAGAGATAGAAAGAGACATTTCCTTCAAAATAACGGTAGGCAATATAAAATACGTGTGAGTCTACACACCAAGATAAAAACAGTAACTGTATGAATAGAAATACAGAATACTTTTCATGCAAATAAATTCAGATCTAAACACATGGAAAAATATTAATTGTTTATTGGTAGACCAAACCAATATAATAAAGATGACAATTCTACTAAATTAATTTGATTATTTGATACTATTCAATGAAACTACCAAAATTATTTTATACAGAGAAAAATCATCACAAAATTCATCTGGAAAAACAAAAGTTAAAAAGTATTGAGTGAATTCATGAAAACAATTGTGAAGTAAGGTGACCTGACCATAGAAGATCTCAAACTGTCTTAGAAGATCTCAAACTGTCTTATAAAGTGGCAATCATCAAAATTATCTGATACTGACTAAGAAACAGAGTGGTGGATCAGTGAAATAGATCTACTCACACAACCAAAGGGTCTTATAGGCCCTCAGTATATCACATTGAATGTGGCAGTTCCTTTTGATTGTTTGCCCTACTTAGTTCTCTCCCCATTCCACTCAGTCACCTAACAAATTGGTCTTCCTAATGTATAATTTGAATATGACATATTTTACTCAGTATAGACCAGTGACTCCCTATTAGCTCCAGAATCAAATAAAAATTCTTGGGTTGACTTTTTAAGTCCTTCACAACCTATTCTCTTAGACTTTTCCAGTCTTATTATGCTTAACACCTCTCCATATACTCTCTGATCTACAAACACTGACTGGCCTTCTTGCTGTTCTTGACATTTGATATTCTACTTCCCAAATCTATGCCTTTGAAATGCCTGGAATCCTCTCTCTCCTCATCTTTTCTCCCTGTTTTTTATGACCTATCTTAAATCTCACCTTTTGCAGGAGACCTTCTCAGTCTGCCTCATTGTAATGTCTTGTTTTGATATTACCTTCTGTTTATATTGGATACATCTTGTAAAACAGTAAACCACTTAGCAAAGTGCCTGGTATGTAGTAAGCATTCTAATACAAACATTGTATATACACAAAAGCATATATACACATGTATATGTTTATATGTATATTATATATAGATACGTGTCTTCATATTTGCATGTATATATTAGTTATTATTAAAATCATTAATTTAGATAGCAATTTTTCATGTTTTCATCTCTTTTACAGTGGGAGGTCATTGAGGATAAGAGCTAAGTTTTTGCTTTTCTGTGTAACACCAGAATTTATCAGGGTCTCTCACACAGTAAGTTATTTTATAAATGCTTATTCACTGACTTACTGATGGTTTGACAATGATGAAAACAGTAGAGGGGAATGGGGGATAGGCTCCTAGTGAAGGCTTCGAAAGCATGGCATATGAGGAATAGCTGAACAGACTAGGGATGTTTAACCTTCAGAAGAGAATTTCCACTATCATAGATGTATAGATTTGGAGCTCAAAGGGACCTTAAAGAACATTTAATCTAACATTCATAATTAATAAATGATTAAACTATCATCCAGAGAGATGAGGTGACTAGCATAATGTCACAGAGGTAATGAATTATGGAACTGGTGTCATATCCTGTCGCATCCGATCCAACTGATAATTTTCCCCACTGTCCAAAGATTTGTTCTGCTTGAACCTTGATTGTAGACCTAGAAAAACATATGTGTATTGCCAATAATAACTCCTGAGCAGTATAAGTGAAGTAGTGACACTTTAGTGTTTCATTCTACTAAAAAGATAGGGCAAATTTTCCTAGTGCTGCAACATATTGGAAATCACTTTCTATAATTACCTCAAAAGTTTCAGGATATTGTATATAAAATTGTTCATTAAGTATTTATATATATATATATGCTATACACAATGTCTTGATTTATCATGAAAAACTCAAAGATTTTATACATATATATGTGTGTATGTATGAATATATACATATATATGTATATATACATATACACACATCTATATAGACAATTTTGTTCTGAGTACTATAATTTAATGTAGAGGGAAGGTATACATAAAAATAACTGACAAAATGAAATCAGTAGAAGTGAGGTGGGGGGGCATTTAAAACACTTGTATGGTGCCTACTATGTGCCAGTTATTTCTGATTCTTCATGAACTTTTAGTGTTTTCTTTTGAAGATATTTTAATCCTTAATCATTTCATTTTCCAGGTAACTTTATAGATGAGGAAACTGAGGCAAATGAGGCTAATTGAGAGTCATACAGTTAGGAAATATCTAAGGCCAGATTTGAATTTTGAATGCAGTAAGGTAAATATTCCATACTCCACATTCCAGGTCCATTGTGCTATCCATTGCACCCCTTACCTGCCTACTGTGTGCCACACACTGTGCAAAATGCTTTTTTTGAATGACATTTTTAATTTTTAATTAATTAATTAATTTTTAGATTTTGACATTCATTTCCACAAAATTTTGAGTTCCAAATTTTATCCTCGTGTCTCCCCTCCCCCAGCCCATAATACCTTGCATTTTTATTACACTTTCCCTCAATGTACCCTGCCTTCTCTCACACCCCACCCTTCCCTTTTCCCCATTTTCTCTCTTTTCTTGCAGGGCAAGATAAATTTCTATACCCCATTACCTATATTTCTTATTTCCCAGTTATATGCAATAATAATTCTCAATATTCATTTCTAATACTTTGAATTCCAATTTCTCTCCCTCTCTCCCTACCCATATCCACTGAGAAGGCAAGCAATTCAATGCAAGCTGTATATGTGTTTTTTTGCAAAAGACTTCCATAATAGCCATGTTATGTAATACTAACTATATTGGCCTCTATCCTACCCTGTGCCCCGCTTTTTCTTTTCTCTCATTTGACCTTGTCACTTCCCAAAAGTGTTTACTTGTAATTATCCCTTTCTCCCATTTGTCCTCCCTTCTATCATCCCTCTCACTCAACTTGACCCCCTTCTCCCCTACTTTCCTGTGGTGTAAGATAGATTGTCATACCAAATTTGCTGAGCAGGTTATTCCCTCCTTAAGCCATATGTGAAGAGAGTAAGCTTCACTTTCCCCTCTCACCTCTTCCATTTTCTCCTCCATTGAACAAGATTATTCTTATCCCTTTTATGAGTGATAGCCTGCCCCATTCTATTTCTCCCTTTCTCCTTCAAATATTTTCCTGTCTCACCCCTTAATTTGATTTTATTTTTTATGGATATTATCTCTTCTGATTCAACTCAAGCTGTACCCTCTTTCTGTATGTATGTGTGTATATGTGTGTATGTGTGTGTGTGTTTAATTCCTTCACCTACTCAAACAGTGAAACAAGTCTTAAGAGTTACGAATATTATCTTTCCATGTAGGAATGTAAACAGTTCAGCTTTAGAAAGTCCTTTATAATTTCTCTTTCCTGTTTATCTTTTCATGCTTCTCTTGATTCTTGTGCTTGACAGTCAAATTTTGTATTCATTTCTGGTCTTTTCATCATAAGTGCTTGGAAATCATCTATGTCACTGAATGACCATTTAGTCCCTAGAAGTATTATAGTCAAGTTTGCTGGGTAGGTTATTCTTCGTTTTAATCCCAGTTCCTTTGACTTCTGGAATATCCTATTCCAAACCTTCCAATCGCCTAAGGTAGAAGTTGCACATCCTGTGTTATCCTGATTGTATTTCTACAATATTTGAATTGTTACTTACTAGGTGCTTGCAGTATTTTCTCCTTGACCTGGCAACTCTGAAATTTGGTCACAATATTCCTAGGGGTTTCTCTTTTCCAATCTCTTTCAGTAGGTGATGAGTGGATTCTTTCAATATTTAATTGCCTTCTGTATCTAAAGTATCAGGGCAACTTTCCTTGATAATTTCATGAAAGATAACGTCTACCCTCTTTTCTTGATCATGGCTTTCAGGTAGTCCCATAATTTTTAAATTTTCTTTCCTGGATCTGTTTTCCAGATCAGGAGTTTTTTTCCCCCAATGAGATGTTTCATATTACCTTCTATTTTTTAAAACTTTTGGTTTTGTTTTGTAATTTCTTGGTTTATCTCGTAGCCATTAGGTTCCCTGAACTCTAGTCACTCCTTTGATGAACAGATTTAGTCAGTGAACTTTTGAACCTTCTTTTCCATTTGGCTCATCCTGCTTTTTTAAAGCTTCCTTCTCCTCATTGACTTTTTGGATCTCTTTTTCCAATTCAGTTGCCTATTTTTAAAGGTGTTATTTTCCTCAACATTTTTAGTTCTCTTTTATTAAGCTGCTGACTCATTTTTCAAGCTCTTCTATGGTGTGAGCCCATTTCATATTCATTTTCGAGGTACTGGAGGCAGAAGTCTCGATTTCTTCTGACAATATACCTTGCTCTTCCTCATCAGAAAGGATGGAAGGAGACACCTGTTCATCACAAAAGTAACCTTCTATGGTCTTATTTTTTCCCCTTTTTGAGCACTTTCCCAACCAATTATTTGACTTTTGAATTGTTTGTCTTAGTAGGACCCTAGAAGGGTTCTGGTGCTCCTCCTCTCCCCAGTACTGACTCCACTCTGAGGTTCAGATCAGCTGCTCAATTCCCTCAGGGGATTTAAGCTGAGCTGCCTGGACAATGGACCTAAGCTGCTGCCTATGCCTTTGCCACCACCTTGGGGTAGTGCTGGGGGTACCCTGTTCCCCTCTTACCCAGCTGGGAAAATCCTCCCACACTGATCTTTGGGCTTTTTTTTTTTTTGCTTTTGGGTTGAGGGATTCCCTGCTGGGAATTCTGCCCTGGAGGTCTGTTCAGGTCCTGTTCTTCCCAGTGCTGCATGGCCAGTACCTGAACATTAAATCCCTATCCCAATAAATAGACCTTTCCAGTTGGCTTTCCATGTTACCTTTGGCTGGAAACCTCTTTCACTTTGTTTTTCTGTGGCTTCTGCTGCTCTAGAATTTGTTGAGAGTCATTTTTTACAGGTATTTTGTGGGCTGTGCGGGAAGTGCTAGAGAATATATGTCTTTCTATTCTGCCATCTTGGCCCTGCCCCCCATGCTTTTTTTAAAAAAATGTAAATAATACCTTATTTAATCATCACAACAACCCTGTTAAGTAGATTCTATTATTTTAGAGCTTGGGAAATTGATACAGAGTGTAACTTCCACAGCTTCATACATCCAATAAGAGTATGACTGGATTTGAGTTGAGATTGTCTTGACCTCATTCCCAGTGCTCTACTTATTGAGTCACCAGATGCCTCTAAAGATAGGAAACGATTAAAGAAATCTTGGTAAAAAAAGATGAAGGTAGAAAAAAGAGAGACTACATTGTGAAAATGATATGGATATAAGAGTTATGGTGGCAATAGAATTGACAGGACTTAGCCATTGATTGGAACTGTGAGTATACGGATCAGGCTGTGTCAAAGTTCAACATTTTTGATAAGTGACAAGCAGGCCTGACTAGGAGGGCTTTAAGAAAATGAACTCACATATACTACTGTGTTTTAATATTTGCTAAGTAGTTTGCTCAAAACAACCCTTTTACGAAATGATCATGAGTATTATTATATTAGCATTCATGTATCTGCCATGATGCCATAACCTACCAATCACACGCATACTATCAAATGAAGAAAGATCCTCCTAACTGATCCCTGTAAACCACCAAAAGAATTAATTCATGTGCCTTGGGGACTCAGCCAGATCTTTTAGTTTGCAAGCATGGAGGTTGAGTCAGTGCTCACTTTAGATATTTACTTCTTCTGAGCCCCAGACAGTGTTTCATCCTAATCCAACCAGTGATAAGACATGATAGCCTAACCAGCAGGGTTATATTTGCTTTCTATCATGACATTAATATGGAACTCACCACTTGCCATTCTACATGCCCCACCTTTCAAATCTAACATATGGAATAAATATGACCATAATGATAACATT
This sequence comes from Potorous gilbertii, assembly GCA_028658325.1. NCBI lineage: Eukaryota > Metazoa > Chordata > Mammalia > Diprotodontia > Potoroidae > Potorous > Potorous gilbertii. The sequence continues at coordinate 4,807,765 of CM053773.1, forward strand.
GCTATTAGAAAAGCACGATAATGTACCACTGTAGAATCCAAACAGAAAATCATTAAAACCTAATCCTCTTTCCTTGTTCACCATTTTTATGTATTCTTTCTACTAAGTAGATAATGTTATTTCTTTGAGTGTACTCACTATTTTATTTTTATATTTCTGTCTCTTGTGTCACATAATAACTGCTTAATAGAATTACTTAAATGATTTGTGATCAATGCCGGTTTTACACATGAGGAAAAGGAGATTCAGATAGGTTAAATGTATGCTCAAGATTAAAAAATTAGTAGTTTCTGAGTAAGCTAGTATTTGAGCTCAATTCTCTACTGGCTCTACAACAAATTCCATTTTATTACACTATTAATAGAGATAGAGAAAGAAACAGAGACACAGGGAAATGGAGATAGAGAGGGACACACACACACACACACACACATATATATATATATATATATATATATAGAGAGAGAGAGAGAGAGAGAGAGAGAGGGAGGGAGAGAGAGAGAGAGAGAGAGAGGGAGGGAGAGCCAGACAGAAACAGAGAGACTGAGACACAGAAAACAAAGAAAAACAGTGAGACAGAGACAGAAAAACCAACATGAGGGAGAGGGAGATGGAAAGCTATCAATGTAATTTTCCTACAAAGAAGTCAAAAAACTTCAGTGATTTCTTATTTTTTTTCGTTTTTTCCCAAAAAATGTGTTATTTGTTTTTATTTTCGGTTTTCAACCATCACTTTCATAAATTCCAAATTTTCTCCCCATCCCTTCCCATTCCCTCCTCAAAATAACATGCAGTGTTATATGGGTTCTACACATACATTCCTATTAAACACATTTTCACATTAGTCATGTTGCATAGAAGAATTTTAAAAAAAATGCAACAACCCATGAGAAAAACAAAACAAAAGAAAGGAGAAAATAGTTGCTTCATTGTGCACTACAAATCCACAGTTCTTTCTCTGCAAGGTGATGGCATTTTGCATTATGAGTTCTTTGGAAAGGTGTTACGTCCTTACATTGGTGTAAATGACTAAGTCTATCAGAAATAGTCCTCTCACATTGTGGCTCTTAGTGTATATAATGTTCTCTAGGGTCTCCTCATTTCACATAGCATCATTTCATATAAATACTTCCAGGTTATTTTTTTTTCTGAAGTCTGCCTGTTCTTCATTTCTTATGGCACAACAGTATTCCAGGACATTGGGGCAGTTTGATGGTGCAGTGGATAGAGCACCAGTGCAGGAGTTAGGAGGACTGAGTTCAAATATCACCTCTGACACTTGACACTCACTAGCTATGTGACCTTGAGCAAGTCACTTAACCCCAGTTGTCTCATCCTGGGTCATCTCCAGTCATCCTGATGAAGATCTTGTCATTGGATTCAGATGGCTCTGGAAGAAAAGTGAAGCTGGTGACCTGCACAGCCCTCCCTCACTCAAAGCAAAGTCTAGTGCAAGTCATATCATTATTTCTCTGATGGCATGGTCTTCTTCGGCAATGAAGAACAAACACATGAATTCCAGTACATTCACATGCTACAACTTGTTCAGCCATTCACCAGATGATGGGCATCCCTTTAATTTCCAGGTTTTGGCCAACACGAAAAGAGTTGTTATAAATATGTTTTACATGTGAGTTCTTTTCCCATTTTTATGATCTCTTTTTAGCTTTGAAAACAATGTGTAGTATTTCTTATATAGGTTTTCCTCAAATGGATATTTTTTGTTTTATATTGAATTTTATCTTATGGTATACCAAGTACATCTTTTTTATCTATCTGTCTATCTATCTGTCTGCATGTGTGTATATATATATGTTCTCATTTTACATTTCAGTTTAAAATATAAAAAAGTGAAACCAGTGTACACTTTCTCAGAATAATATTTTAAATACAGTAAATAAAATATATAGAATTTTCGAGGGAACCCATTATTGTAAAATATAGTTATATTTTTTTACTTATTCATATATCCCCTGACTATGGCACTCATATCTTGTAGGCCATTTGGCTTCTATGTGTTTCACTTCCATAAAACGCACCCTTAATCATAGTGAATCATTTTATAAATTCGTGTCATTAAGAATAAGTAGGACAAAGTAAAAGAGGCTGGATGAGGAAACTATATAATCACGGTCAGAGCAACTAGGAGTCATGAGACTTGCTTCTAATCCTGGCAGGGCACTTAATTTCACTTGGCCTAAGTTTCCTTTGTTCAATTCAATAAGCATTGTTGTGTGGCAAGTATAATACTAGACATTGAGGATAAACAGAAAAAACAAAGCACAGTTCCATTCCTTAAGAAGCTTATATTGGATTAGGCAAAAATAAAGAATAAAAAAATTAATAATTAATATATAGAGAGGAGACAGGGTCTGGGATTGTGAATTACTTAGCATAGAGAATTATTTCTACCAATATTATCAGTAATTAAAGTTTATGGAGGCCGAGGACCTTGAGGATTTCTCTGTCTTACCCTGAGTCATAAAATCTTATGAGAGGTAGAATTTTAACTCAGGACTTCTAACTTTGAGGCCAGCTCTCTACCCTCTATGCCCTTTTGTCTCTTAAATATATATCTATATAGATATATATGTATGTATATATATATATATAAGTATACATATATATACATGTGTGTATATATACATATATATTTATATCTATCTATAGATATATCTATCCATATAGCTATACAGGTCTATGTATATATAGATTTTATTCATATATATATATATATATATATATATATATATATATATATATATATATATATATATATTTAGAGAGAGAGAGAGAAAGTAATTTCCATAGTTTTCTTTTATAAATAAAAAAGTATATCTTTTTGTGCATCTGCACCCTTTGTTTATTTATTTTTAGTTTTCAGCATTCACTTTCAGAAAATTTTGAGTTTCAAATTTTCTTCCCATCTCTTCCCTCCACCCCTACCCAGACTATGTGCATTCTGATTAACCCTTCACCAAATCTTCCTCCCTTATATCACACCCTCTCACTCTTCTTTTCTCCCCTTCCCCTCTATTTAATGGTAGTGCAAGATAGATTTCTATACCCCATTGCCTGTATGTCTTATTTCCTAGTTGCATGTAAAAACAATTTTTAACATTTGTTTTAAAACTTAGAGTTCTAACTTTTCTCCCTTCTTACCTTGCCAGTCATCCACATTGACAAGGCACATGATTCAATATATAGGTGTAGTTATGCAAAAAATTTCCGTGACAGTCATGATGTGAAAGACTATTTCCCTCCATACTATCCCACCCCCATTTATTCTACTCTCTCTCCTGACCCTTTCCTTCCTCAAATGTACTTGTCCTAATTACCTACTCCACCCATTTACTCTCCCTTCTGTAATCCCTCATTCTATGTTTATCCTCTTCCCCTCACTTTCCTGTAGTTTAAGATAGATTTTTATACCAGATTGAGTGTACATATTATTCTGCTTAAGCCAAATCCGATGAGAGAAAGGTTCACTCTTCTTCTCATCTCCTCCTTCTTCCACTCCATTGAAAAAGCTTCTCTTTGTCCCTTTTATGTCAGGGATAATTTACCCCATTCTATTTCTCTCTTCTGCCAATATATTCCTCTCTTATGCCTTAATTTTATTTTTTTAGATATCATTCCTTCATTTTCAAGTCATCCTGAGCCATCTATCTATCTGTCTGTCTGCCTATCTTCTCCAAATACTCCAATACTGAGAAAAGTCTCGAGTTACAAATATTTATATTTTGTATGAATTGTAAATAGTTCAAATTTAGCAAGTCCTTTATGATTTCTCTTTCCTGTTTACCTTTCCACACTTCTCTTGATTCTTGTATTTGAAAGGCAAATTTTCTATTCAACTCTAGCCTTTTCATCAAGAATGCTTGATGAATGTCCTCTATTTTTTTTGGATGACCATTTTTTTTCCCATGAATCGTTTTACTCGGTAGGTGATTCTTGGCTTTAATCTTAGTTCCTTTGAGTTCTGGAATATCATATTCCAAGTCCTCAGATCCCTTACTGTAGAAGTTGCTAGAGCGTGTTTTATCCTGATAATGTTTTCTTTCTGACTGTTTATAATATTTTTCTTGTTGACCTGGTATCTCTGGACTTTGGCTACTATACGACTAGGAGTTTCTTTTTAGGAATCTTTTCAGGAAGTGATTGCGGGATTCTTTCAATATCTAATTTACCCTCTGACTCTAGAATATCACACAGATTTCCTTGATAATTTTTTGGACAGTGATTTCTAGGCTCTTTTTTTGATCATGGCTTTTAGGTAGTACATAATTTTTATATTGTCTCTCTTGGAACTGTTGTCCAGGTTAGTTTCTTTTTTTTTCCAATGAGATATTTCACATTTTCCTTTTTTTTCATTCTTTTGGTTTTATTTTATAATTTCTTGATTTTTAATAAAGTCATTAGCTTTCATCTGCTCCACTCAGATCATTAAGGAATTATTTTCTTTAAAAGGACCACCTTTTCCATCTGGCCAAGTCTGCTTTTTAGGACATCCCTCCCCTCATTGACTTTTTGGACCTCTTTTGTCATTTGGGTTAGTATATTTTTTAAAGTATTATTTTCTTCAGTTTGGTCTCCTTTAGCAAGCAGTTGACTCAATTTTCATGATTCTCTTGGCTCATTCTCATTTCTCTTCCCAATTTCTCCTGCACTTCTCTTAGTTTATTTTCAAGATCATTTTTGACCTCTTCCAAGACCTAAGATCAATTCATATTTTTTTTCCTGAGGGCCTCTGATATAGGAATGTTGACTTTGTTGTCTCCTGTTGGTATATTTTGGTGGTCTTTGTCACCAAAGTAGCATTCTATAGTCTAATTGTTTTTCTGCCTTTTGATCATGTCCCCAGCCATTTACTTAACTTTTGAGCTCTTTTGCAAGGTAGTCCTCTGCTTTCAGGTAGAGGGGGTATAGTTTGGACTGTCAAATGCTGGACGACTCTGCTCTCTCATAGAGGTCTGACAGAATTTTTTCACTGTCTTTCCAATTTGTCCTTGGCATTTTGAGGCTGTAAAATCTGGAAGCCACCACAGGTGCCAGTTATTCCATCTCCCAGAGGCCTGCTAAGAATGTGCCATCTTTGCTAAGGCAGCCCATGCTGGACTGCACTTCTCTCTCAGCATGCTGGGATAGACGATTTTCAGGTTCTCTTGGGCTACAGATTTGCTCCGCTCTGTGGGTTGTGCAGGTCCAGAATTTGTTTAGAGTCATTTTCCCAGGTATTTGACTGGGCTTGGGGGGAGAACTATAACAAATCTGTGCTTCTGTTACACCATCTAGGCTCCCAGGTATGCCCATTTTAATAGCACTGTGGACATAGTTTCAAATTGCTCTCCTGAAAGCTTGGGTCAACTCACAGCTTCACCAGCCGTGAATTAGTGTTACAACTCTCCCACATCTTCTTCAACATTCATCATTTTCTTCATTGTCATTTTAGCCAATCTTTTGTTTTGATTTGTGTCTCTCTTATCAATAGGGATTTGTAAATTTTTTCTATGATTTTAAAAAGATTTTATTTCTTCCTCTGAAAACTGTTTATGCACATCCTTTAATCATTTATCAATTAGGGAATGATATGTCTTCTTATAAATTTGATTCAGTTCTCTATAGATTTTAGAAATGAGGCTTTTATCACATACACTAGTGGTAAGAAAATATTTCCCAGTCTTTTACTTCCCTCCTAATCTTGTTGTATTGACTTTGTTTTGCAAAAACTTTTTCAATTTAACATGATCAAAGTTATCCATTTTCCATTTCATAATGTTTGCTATTCCTTGTTTGGTCAAAAATTCCTTTATTCTCTATAAATCTGATGATTGAATTATTCCTTGTTCCCCTAGTTTGTTTATAGTACCAGTTTCTGCCACACTAGTTTCTAGTTTTACCAGCAGGTTTTTTTCTGTTTTGTTTTTGTTTTTGTTTTTCTGTTTTGTTTTTGTTTTTTATCAAACAATGAGTTCTTATCCAAGATGCAGGGATCCTTGCATTTATCAGACAGTAGACTGCTATAGTCATTGACTTAGGTGTTTTGTGTACCTAATCTATGGTACTTGATCTACCCCTCTATTTATTAGCCAATGGTTTTAATGATTCTGCTTCATAATAAAATTTAAGATCTAGTATATCTATGCCACCATCCCTAGGATTTCTTTTCATGAATTCCCTTGATATTCTGAAATTTTGTTCTTCCAGATAAGTTTTGATAATATATTTCTAGCCCTATAAAATGATTTTTGGCAGAGTAATTGATATGGCACTGAATAAGTAAATTAATTTTGGTGCAATTGTGATTTTTATTATGTTAACTTGACCTACTACGAGCAAATGATTTTTTTCCATTTATTTAGATCTGACTTTATTTGTGCAAAAAGTGTTTTCTAATTGTGTTCATATAGTCCCTGGGTTTGTTTAGGCAGGTATACTCCCAAATATTTCAGTATCTACAGGAATTTTAAATGAGATTTCTCTTTGTATCTCTTACTGTTGGGCTTTTTTAAGTAACACATAGAAATGCAGGTGATTTATGTGCGTTTATTTGTAACCTGAAATTTTGCCAAAGTTGTTAATTATTTCAAGTAGATTTTTACGTGATTCTCTTGGATTCTCTAAATATAATCATCATATCAAATGCAAAGAGTGATAACTTAGTTTCTTCTTTGTCTATTCTAATTCTTTCCGTGACATTTTCTTCTCTGATTGCTAAACTAACATTTCCAGTATCATGTTGAAGAAGAGTGGTGATAATAGACATGCTTGTTTCCCTCCTGTTCTTATTGAAAATGCACCTAGTTTATATCCATTACACATAGTGCTTGCTGATGGTTTTAGGTAGATGCTACTTATTATTTTAAGGAATACTCTATTCCATATGCTCTCCAGGGTTTTCCATGGGAATGGCTTGTTGTCAAAAGCTTTTTTTATTGCATCTATTGAGATAATCATGTGGTTTCTGTTAGTTTTGTTGTTGATATGATCAATTAGGTTGATAATTTTTCTAGTAGTGTACCAGCCCAGCATTCCAGGTGTAAATCCTACCTGATCAAAGTGTATTATTCTTGTGAAAAGGTGCTGTAATCTTTTTGCTAATATTTTATTTAAAATTTTTGCATTTATATTCATTAGGAAAATTAGTATATAATTTTCTTTCTCCATTTTGACTATTCCTGGATTAGGCATCAGTACCATATTTGTATCATAAAAAGGATTTGGTAGGACTCCTTTGCAAATTTTCCCAAATAACCTATATAATATTGGAATTAATAGTTCTTTAAATGTTTGAGAGAATTTACTTTTATGTCCATCTGCCCCTGGAGATTTTTTCATAGAGACTTCATGAATCCCTTTTTCAATTTCATCTTCTGAGATGGACTTACCTAAATATTTTACTTCCACTTATTGTGATGTGGGTAATTTATGTTTTTAGAAATATTCATATATTTCATTAAGATAATTTCTAATTATTGTTTTATTTTCCTGTTCTTTGCAGATGATTTCACAGTTTTCATTTTTGAAACAGGTAATTTGGTTTTCTTCTTTCTTTTCTTGATCAAATTTATCAATTTTATTGGCTATTTTATTAACACCAACCCTTAGTTTCAATTAATAATTCAAGAGCTTTCTTAATTTCAATTTTATTAATATCTTCTTTGGATTTTCAGTATTTTCTAGTATGATATTTAATCAGGGATTTTCAATTTTTTCTTTTTCTAGATTTTTCAGTTACATGACTCCTGAGATATAAAACCTCCCCTAAGAACTCCTTTTGCTGCATTCCATAAGTTTTAGTATGTTGTCTCATTATTGTTTCTTGAATGAACTTATTGATTGTTTCTATGATTTCATGCATGACCTTCTCATGCTAAAGGTTTTGATTAATTCATTTTCATTAAATTTTTTTGTCTGTCTTTCCATGACTATTTATTACATATAATTTTATTGCATCATGATCGGAAAATGTTGTATTGACTACGGCTGCCTTTCTGCCTCGGATTGTGACATTTTCATGCCTTAGGACATGGTCAGTTTTTATGTGTGTGCCATATGGCAATGAGAAAAATGTATATTTCTTTCCATCTCCTCTCAATTTTCTTCAGATGTACATAACATTTGTCTTTTCAAGAATTCTGTTTATCTCTGTAAAATTTTTCTTATTTATTCTGAAACAAGTTTTATCAATTTTGGAGAGGGTAAATTTGAAGTCCCCCTCCCCCATATGGTTTTGCTATCTCTTTATTCCTATAGCTCCTTTAGCTTCCACTCTAAGAATTTGGATGCTATATCACTTGGTGCCTGTATATTTAGTAATGATATTTCATCATCTATGTTGTCTTTTAGTAAGATATAATTTCCTTCCTTATCCCTTTTGATTATATCTCTTTTGCTTTTGCTTTTTCTGAAATTAGGATTGCTACCTGTAAGGCTTTTTTTTTTTCAGCTGAAGCGTAATGCATTCATCTCCAGTTTTTTTACCTTTACCCTGTGTGTGTCCCCCTGTTTCAAATGTGTTTCTTCTAAACATAATATTTTAGGATTATTTTTTTAAATCCATTCTGCTATTGATATCTGTTTTATGTGAGATATTATGCCATTCACATTCACAGTTATGATTATTCTTTGTGCCTCTATCCATCCTATGCCCCCCACCTGTTTTTTTGATCATGGCTTTCGGGTAATCGCATAATTTTTATTGTCTCTCCTGGAACTATTTTCCAGGTCAGTGGTTTTTCCAATGAGATATTTCACATTATCTTCCATTTTGTCATTTTTTTGGTTTTGTTTTGTGATTTCTTGGTTTCTCAGAAAGTCATTGGCCTCTATCTGTTCTATTCTAATTTTGAGAGAACTATTTTCTTCAGTGAGCTTTTGAACCTCTTTGTCCACTTGGCTAATTCTGCTTTTGAAAGCATTCTTCTCCTCATAGGCTTTTTGAACCTCTCTGGCCACTTGCTGTCTCTGCCACTGCTTTCCGAGGGGGCCCTAATCATGGAGACACCCCACTCCACTCTCTGCCTGTCTAGACGTGTCTCTCACTGACTTGTGCATCTGTGGGTGGAGGGACATTCGAGTTCGCCAGAGATTCTGTCCCTGAAGCCTGCTCGGATCTGCTAGCTCTTCTCTGTGCCATGCGGCCAGGTCAGGCCTGGGCTCCACTCCTGTCTGATGTGCGAGGGACCTTTGGCGTCGGTTTTTCAGGGCTCTCTGGAACGGAAATCTCCTTCAGCCCATTGCTGTGCGGCTCCACTCTTCCAGAATTTGTTGGGAGTTCTTTTTATAGATAATTGTGGGCTGTGAGTTCAGAGCTAGCATATGTGAGTCTTTCTACTCTGCCCTCTTGGCTCCGCCCCCTTCCCTGGCTTTTAACATGGATCCCTGTCATAGTCAAGACGTCAGTGTAGAAGTAGTTGTTCCCTGAAACTCCTTAAAAAAATCTGTAAAATGACTGTAAACTAATTCTAGAGGTGCAAAAGCCCCACAATGACAACCCGAAGCAAATTTCCTGGCCAAGACAATCTGAAAGTTCAGTGGGAAGTGTTCCCAGCATGCCAGTGTGAATGAAGATGAATCAGGTCTTAGGGGACAAAATTACTGGCAGTTGTTGTGGATTCCAGACTTCTCATCTCACAAATGCTGAAGAAAACTGCAAAGGTCAGTGTGAAAAGTCTCTCACTTGGCTGAGAGGGGTTCTTTGTTAGGCCTCAGCCCCAGCCCCCAACCCAGGCTTGGACCCTGCCCTAGGCTTCTCTCTCACCTTGCTCTATCCAACTCCAGTCTTATGCGGAGACTTTAGGGAATCGGCACTGCAACTGATGACTCAGATCACCCAGAACCCATTCCAACTCCACTATGCTACTAGTACAGCCACAAGTCTCCCCCAGCCCAGGGTAAGATATCCTTCCCATACATCTTTTGAACTCTGCTGTGTTGAAAATCTGTCACACTCTGTCTCAGTGTATTCTGCCACTCTAAATTTTGTTCAGATTCACTTTTTAGAGGTATCTGAAGAAATCTGTGGAATAATTCTACCATTTTGGCTCCATCTTTCTTATTAGTTCTTAGATCAAATGACAAGCCTTCTGTTTGGAATTTAAAGATTTTAAATTTTTCTCCTCTTACACTATTCTTTCTTTCCAGTTATTTTGTGTTTTATCCCTCTATTCTTGCCATTCTCCCATACAACACTAAGGCTTTCAATTCCTTTTCTTTACAGTAAAGTGTGTAAAAATCACACTAAAGTGATTTTCCTAAAACATAGATACAATCATGTCACCTCCTTACTCATTAAGCTCCAGTGGTTTCCTATTGCCTCCAGAAGGAAATATAAAAGTACTCAATTTTACATTCAAGGTCTTTTATAACCTAAAGTTCCCCTTTTCTAGTCTCTTTATACCTTAGTCTTCAACACATGCTCTTTGATCCAGTGATGCTAGCCTCTTAACTGTTCCATAAAGAAGACACAAAATCTCCTACTTCCAGACATTCTTTCTGGTTTTCCACCATGGGTAGAATGAACTCCATCCTTCTATCCAACTACTGAACTTTCTGGATTTCTCTAAGATCTAAGAAAATCACCACCTTTTAGAGGAAATATTTCTCAACTTTTCTTAATTGTAATCTTTTCCCTCTGTTCATTATTTTCTATTTATCCTGCTTAGAGCTTGCTTCCTATACATTTTTTGGCATATTGTTGTCCTCATTAGAATATATGATACTTGAAGGCAGGGACTCATTTTCTTTCGCTTTCTTTCTTTTTTGGGGGTGGCGCAAGGGGTTGGAGAGGAGTGGTATTCCAGCACTTAGCACAGTGCTAAGCAAAGAGTGCTTAATGAATGAGTTCATTTTTAATCTATTGATTGCATACTTTCCTTTGATACCTCAAATTGATTCTTCTGAAGGAGATTTTCCTTATATTCATCAGTGTTATTGCTTTGTTTCTAAGATTGCATTCCATTTAGCATGTATTTAAAGACATGAAATATATTGATAGGTTGACAAGTATAGCTTACATTTATAGTTTTCCCATATTTATTATGGGATGTACACAAATTTACTGCAAAGAATTTGCAATTTTACCTTATCTACTTAATTTCTCTCACATAGACTTCTTTTTCTTTCTTGGCATTCTGGTGAAAGCCCTCAGAATTACCATTGTTTAGATTTTTCTAATTATTTTTGAAAATGTTTTTTAATATATCTATTGATGGTCTTAGTCTGTTTTCTGAAGAACAGCCTTTTCCATATCCTTAGGATAAACAACTTTGAAGGATTTAACAACTAGATGGAGAAACTGAGTCTAAGAAGGGTTAAATGATGTGCCCATAGTCAGATATTCAGCGTGTGTCTGAGACAGTATTTGAATATGGGTCTTCCTGACTCAAGTTGAATTTTCATTCATTTTAATGGGGTGAACAGTGGGAAGAGAAAATAGATGTGTTTATTAACCTCCCTCCAAAAAAACCCCACCTTTCTTGGTTTTGAAAATAACATTCAATTTATTGTTTGTCTTTTTTTTAAGTGAGCAGTTTGAAATGAAGATGAGTGATTTCATATGCAATTTTCTTTTATATTTTGCTGTGTCTGTACTAATTTTCAGGACAAGCGAGCATGTGATTGTGTGAGTGTGTGTGTAGGGGGGGGAGTGTTAGGCTCAGAATAAAATAAAATGATGATTTTGTTTGAGTCTTTGATTATGTACAATGTGGAATCATTCTCTTCTTCTGGATTTGTTTGTTGGAAATTCCTGGCTCCTTAACATTCTTCTGACATCAACTGCTCTTTCTACTTGTTTTTCTTTCTGTTCTATGTGATGTTGTCTGTCTTTAAATATTTTTTTAAATCTACTGTTAATACAAGGTTATCTAGTGTCTTATTTAAGATATGCAGAGAAGTGATTCTACAATCTCTGGCCATATTTTTCGAATACTATCTCTACAGTATTTTAAATGCCATCAAGAAGATACTCAACGTATTTATATATTATCATTTCAGATATAAAGATACCAATGCGTGGATAGGTCTATCAACTTATTTTCAGAGACTCAGAGATTTCTCTCAGAGGTAATGATTAACAGGACTTACAGGATTAAAAACCATTTAAGTGAATATTTTATTTTTATTGGCATGATACATTCCTTCCACAGATTACCAACACAATACTCAGACAGTATGTAATTAAGTGGGGATATGGATGATGTCAAAGACTTAATTTGACCACCAAACTCCATTCAATACTGGCATTGCAATAATATGCATTATTCCTCCACAGTAATGAAATTATACAGAGACAATCATTTAGTTGATGAGTTGTGTACTCTTTTGCAAATTTTATCTCACCTTCAAATGATTCCCTGTATAGGACAGTATTTGGATACTTCATATCTGCCAAAACTTCAACTTATCTCCTTGATTTTTCTCTTTCTTTACTGGATATCCTTGATATGCCAATTTCCTTGATGACATATTGCTTACAATCTTTCCTAGATTTAACAAGGATAGATTTTTCAAATGATTCTTCCCCCATCTTTTGGAATTTACAGTATTTATTCAAGCTTCTTTACTTAAGGCAGCCTAATATATATTCAAGGCCATAAAGGAATTCTACTTTTTGAGGTTTCACTCATATGAGATGTGAGGCAAGCCTTTAAGGCAGGATCAGTATCACTTTTGTCTGTGATTTCACTGGTATAGAGAAGCCCAAGGTGATGTCAATGAAATTTAGCATCTTTTCTGCAACTTACAGTCTTAAGAGAGTTGCCTGATGAACTAAGAGTAAGAGAACTGTCCAGGGTCACATGGTTTGGATACGTGAGATGTGAGACTGGTATCTAGGTTTTCTAGGTCCTGGCACTGGCTCCCAAATACACTCATATGTCTGGCAATCTGCTAGGTGGAAGCTACAGCATATGTTCTCACTCTCTACCAGTTATGGCTTCTCCAACTTCCTAGATTCGGGGACAACCACTAGGGTAGGGTGACTTTCTGTTCCTGCAGGGCACAACAACCTCATTGCCCCAGCTGCCCAGAGTACAGACAGTGGTGGTGTCACAACATGTGCCTCCTTGGGGCACCTCAACTGGGCTCCTGGGCTGCGAACTGCCAAAACTTTTCTTTTCTTTTTTTTTGATGATGATTATTTTGTTTGTTTGTAAGTTTTCATAAAACTTATGATTTTTCCCCTCCCTCCCCCAGATGGCATATAATTTTATATAGGTTCTAAACCTACATTTCCATTATATCCATTTTCACTTTAGTCATGTTGCATAGAAGAATTAAAATGAATGGGAGAAATCATAAAACAAAGCAAAATGTTATACAAAGTAAAATGATTTGCTACATTCGGTGATAGAATTCCATAGTTCTTTCTCTGGATGTGGAAGGCAATTTGCCTTAAGAGAGATCATTGGAAATTTTTATGTCCTTGCATTGCAGTGGAGTAATGTCTACCAGAAAAAAATCCTTGCATACTGTGGTTGTTGCTATGTATAAAGTTTGCCTGATTCTGTTCCTTTTGCTCAGCGTCAATTCACATAAGTCTTTCCAGGACCCCCTGAAGTCTTCCTGTTTATCATTTCTTACAGCACAATAATATTCCATTACATTCATATACCATAATTTATTCAGCTATTCCCCAAATGTTGGGCATCCCCTTGATTTCCAGTTTTGGTCACCACAAAGAGAACTGCTATCAATAATTTTGTACATGTGGGATTCTTTCCCATTTTTATGCTCTCTTGGGGATAGAGTCCTAGAAGTGGTATTGATGGGTTAAAGGGTATACACATTTTTGTAGCCCTTTGGGCATAGTTCCTTATTGTTCTCCAGAATGGATGAATCAGCTCACAGCTCCACCAACAAGGATCTAGTGTTCCAAGTCTCCCACATCTTCTCCAACATTTGTCATCTTCCTGTTTTGCTATGTTAACCAATCTGATAGGTGTGATGTGGTATTTCAGAGTTGTTTGATTTCTATTATTGTCCTTATTATTATTCCTCAGACAAGACACTCCATATCTCCTGACTCCAGGTTTTTTCACTGCATGTCACCTATTCATGGAATGTTCTTCCTCCCCATATCTGTTTCCTTCTTTCTTCTAATCCCAGTTAAAATCCCACCTTAAATGGCAACAAAACTCTCATTAAATATCACAGATAATGTCACTCTTTTAGGGCTAAAAAAAAGTTCACCTTGGTTTTAAAAAAAATGATAAACAAAATGTTGCAGTTACTCTATTTTATTTTGGGTTTTGAGGTGTATGCTTTGTAAATTTATTTTGGTAAATGTATTAGAACAGAATTTATCAATTAAAATAAATTAATCTTAAAAAAAACAAGTAAGACTAACACATATAGAAATCAAGGAAATAACGAATAACGAAATAAAATATTAAGATAAAGACGAATGTACTAGAAAGAAAAAAAGGCAAATAACAATTTGGAGGAAAAGACCTGAAATAATTTTTCCTGGGACAAAGAAAAACAAAGAAAACAAAGAAAAACAACAAAGAAAAGGTGCAAAAAGGGAGAGGGAGAAGAGAGAAAATGGAAAAGAACTTCTAACATAACCTATTCAAGTAAATGATAAACAATGAAGTGAAAATAACCCGTTTATACTCTCAGGAAGAAGAGAAACTGGGGACCATGGGTGAGGTAGCGAAAAGAGATATTGAAAGAGCGGAGAATATCTTCATTTCGTGGATGGAAAAGGGTCCATTGAAGAAAATTCTCATGGAGAGAGAAGGTTATATTCTATCAGGAAATGGTGATATTGAAAGGATATGATCTACAAGAATTAGACACATTGAGAGACTCCTCCCTCTGGGGGTTGGGCCTCCATGGACAGCATCCTGAGTCAGAAAAAGTGATATCAGATGTTGTGGGGGCCAACTAACACCAGGACAGTTGGAAGATATGGACCCCTAGAGTAGCTTTCTTGGCAAATAAGGAAAAATGGTTCATGGGGAGGTCACGGGATAATAACAATGTACACAGTCTGGTACAATGGAAAATTTCTGTCATGAAACTATATTTCTATTATCTCTATGACCAAAAAAGTATTGATATTTCTAAAAGTGAAACACCGCAGCAAAGAGAGTGCAATGGCCAAAGGCTGCAAAGCGACAACATGTACACCTTTTAGAGGAGGAAACTCAAAATTCTAAGAAGCTTTAATTCCTTGAAGAACAGAGAAATTAAATAAAGCTAAATGAATATGACAGAGTCTTCATGTAAATGGTTTAAAATTTCTGTTAATTAATAAAGATTAATTTAAGTGCCTACTCTATGCCAGGCATTGTAGTAAGTACTGAAGATATAAAGAAAAAAGTACTATCACTGATGTCTGCAATCTCAATGTATACATTAATAAAAGGAACAATATACACACTATTTACAGGGGAAAAATGGAGATAAACAACAGAGAGAAAACACTGGGATTAAAAGGAATTAAGAAAGGCTTCTAGTAGAAGATGGTATTTTTATTGGGATTTGTGGGGAGCCAGGAAACCCAAGAGAAGGAGATGAACATCCCAGGTATGGGGGACAGCTGGTGAGAATATCCAGAGTCAGGAGATGAAGTTTCTTCTGTAAAGAATAGCTAGGAGTCCAGTGTCAATGAATTGAAGGGTATTTATGTGTGAAGGGTATAAGATTTAATAAGACTGGAAAGGTGGTGGTAGAGTAGATTATGAAGGATTTTAAACAAACCTGGTGTAACAGGGAGCTTTACTGAGTTTATTGAGTTTATTGGGTGTGTTTCTCTGTGTGTCTAGGGGTGGGGAGTTTGACATGGTCGGATCTAAATTTTTGGGAGATAGTTTAATAGCTCAGTAGAGGACGGATTGGAGTTGGGAGAAATTTGTGACAGGCTGACCAACCAGCTTACAAACACAATAGCTCAGGTGTGAGATTAATCCTTCTCAGACTCACTTTCTTCATCTGTTTTATAAGTGCCTAAGAGGGCTATGTCCTCAGGATTTGAAAAAGGCTGTTCTTAAGAAAATAATTAGAGAAATCTAAGTAAGGTAGTTCTTAGGTTTTACCTCACATTCAATACATTGGCCAACAACAAGAAAAGGAAAATGATAAATGGTTGAGGGGCTGTCGGAAAACAGGCATATCAATACATTACTGGAGGATCTGTGAATAGCAGCAACCATTTTGGAAAGCAGTTTGGAATTATACACTCAAAATTGTTAAGTCACATATGGTCTTTGACCCAACTATACTACTGTTAGGCCTGTGTCTTATTCTTAAACAATTGAATCAGATAATTTTCAGAATTTGTTTTCCTCATTGGAATTGTGAAATGTCATCTTTATATATCTTGGCATCTGCAGCATATGGACTCAAAAATATCCTCACCTCATTGTCTTTCTAGTATATCTACAATTCTTTTTGTTGACAGTTTTGTTTTATCCTATTTCTTGCAGAGTGATTTTTTTTATTTGTCATATCCTTCTGAGTGCACTATGATCTTTAAGTTGCCTTCAAGAATTTTGTCTGAGATCAACATGTTTTGTTTACTTAAAAGATCATGTATCCTTTTAAGTGCTTTTCTGTCTGGTGAGATCTTCAGTAATTATAGTCTTTTTCTCCTAAATCTTATGATCTCTTCTCATACTACCCTTCCTTCCATACACACACTTCTTCATGGCACTTATCCTGAGGATTTGTGATGGCAAGCAAAGTAGGATCTTTTGCTGTTTTTGTTTTAGTATAATCAAGTGTCTCTGATTGAATCTTGCCTTTATCAACCAAGAGTCTTTACTAGGAGTAAAATATAGAAACAAGAATTTCTGTAACTAGAAACAGTATATGAAATTGTATTGTTAATTATTTTAATGTGGTTAAAGAAGGTCTTCCCCATCTATTAATGGTCCTGGGAAGATTTTTGGAAGGCCCACACCTTCTGTTAATGAGGTATGAGCTTTCAAGGGTTATGATACCCTTAGGCTCTAAAAATGTATAAATACTTTGATGGTCAAGTTTTACTTTGGGGCTTAGTTTTTGGAATAAGGTTTATGTGCCAGATGAGACTCTAGGAAGGTGCTAAACAGCCCCTCAGCTTTAAAAACACAGATTTTGGGGTTTCCTTCTCAGGTAACTATGGTCAGAGAGTAGGATCTGTTGATTTGTGATACATGTATTGCTTATGTCAGACATATTATGTGCAAAGCATAGTGTCAAACTCTTGGAATACAAACACAAACAAAAAGCGTACAAAAACAGGTGAAGGAAGACATTTCTGGTCCAGAAGTGTAGTGAACTTATAAAGTGAGGAAGTTTGTGGGACGTTGTAGAAAAAGTCTAGGAGATTCAGGAACGCAGTCTGAAAACCACAAAATAGCAATCTGTCTGTCTGTGTTCATCTTTTGTTTTCAGAGAAGAACATGACATCTGAGAAATGATGACATGACTTGCACTTCACTTTGTTTTGAGTGAGGCAGGGTTGTGAAAGGTCACCAACCTCACTTTCTCCTCCTAAGCCATCTGGGTCCAGTGACCAGATATTCATCAGGATGACTGGAGATGACCCAGGATAGAGTACAACATCTTGGCTTTTTTAGGCTGGCCTTTTCAGGTACTCACTTAAAAGGAAGTAAGGCTCATTGAGTGAATAGGCCACTTTAAGAAGTAGTCAGGAACAGCCCTTTTAAAAAACAAAAGAAAAAATAGCTAAATCAACAGAAACTGTTACTAGTGATAATCACTCTAAGCCAGCCATTAAGTAGAGTTTGGGACAACCTGTTGTTGTTCAGCCCATGAGTTTCAGAGTGCACTGAGTTTAAAGTTTTGGGAAGTACAAGAAAGGAAGGGAGGAAAGAAGGAAGGAAGGAAGGAAGAAAGGAAAGAAAGAAGAAAGGAAAGAAAGAAGGAAAGAAAGGAAGGACATCTAGCCAGTAAACCCCAAAGAACCAAGGGAAGGGGAAAGGAAGACATTAAGGAAAGGATGAGCTGGGTTAACTGGGTTCCCACTCAGGCAGTTCAGTCTACTCTCAGACTATTTTCATCCTTCTTTTTTGAAGAAGAGCATGACAACAGAGAAAAGATGATATGACTTGTACTTGACTTTGGTTTGATTGAGGGAGGGATGTGCAGTGTCACCAACCTCACTTTCTCCTCCTGGGCCATCACAAAGTAGCATAGAAATTGCTGAAGGACCACTCCAAATGCTAGGATGAAGGGGATTCTCAATGAAATTTTTCTAATAATTTCAAACTTTTCTTGAAATCATTTACATACCATCTTAGCTTTGTAGGAAGATGAAAATCCAGCAGGTGTTATCATAGGAAGAGAGGATCATTTAAAAACACTGGGAATTTGCTTATACAGAAGTTTTGTAATAGTCACCAAACAATAGGAGATATATCTCAGAATCTGACTTACAATGATTCTTGAAAATAGTCTGAAAGATGCTAGTCCTCTGTTTCAGAACAGAGTGAAGGAGTAGAAAGGAGAAAATTTCCCATATTTGTTGTCCGCAAGCACTACACCACTCTAACTGAATTTGAATTTAATTTGCATATGTAAAGTTATTATTATTTATTTCAATGTCCATCAATAGATACATAGGTAAGTAGATGAAAGATAGAAATTAGAGAGATGATAGAGACAGAAAATTTAGAGAGTATTACATGCATGATTATTCAATCTTAAGTACAAAAGTGTGCCCAAAGGAACTATTAAAATAATTTGGGTCTTGTCAATTGCTTGGGATTATATACAAGTAAGGTTAATGTGATATAAGATCTTCCCCACCTATTAATAGGCCTCATATTGTGCCCTGGAAGGAAGCCAATTAGACTCTGGACCACAAAAATTCCCACACTTTCCCAATTAAGTGTTGAATTTTTGTTTGGAAACAGTATATATTGTATTTTTTGAAGGGAAAGCTGTGGGCAGAGACAGAAGCAGAGAGAGAGAGAAACAGGTGGAGGGAAGAACTTGCCTAGGGGAACTTGCTTGCAAGGTTGGCACTCCCTGAATTGGTGATGAATACCTTACTAAATCTTGCCTTCTTGCATTCTAATAGCCATATTCCAAATTAATATTTTGGTTTTGTCTTGGGAGAGGAGAATTTTTCATATTTTCCTAACAAACCTTGGAAATAGGTATGCGTATTCATAGCAGCTGCTATGGGCATAGCATTGGTATGGTATTGCAATACACCACTACGCTCCTTCTCCATTTAGCACAGATAACTGGAAATTATCACATATATTAAGAGATTTTTTCCAAAGTTCCTTTGATATTTAGTGATAAGATTCAACTATCTATAAATTGTTTTTAATTCTAATTGCTAATTAAAAGCAACCTCACAATAGTCTTCATCCTTAAGTTGTCTTTTTTTAATCCCTACAAACTGATATATCTACTATTGTTATGTTGCTAGTAGAGAGCTCATTTGTAAGAGAACAAAAATAAATTTAAAAAGAATTAGCAATAATTTCATTGTGCTAAAAGGAGTGCATCATTAATAGCAATGAATGCTAAGGAGAATAGAAGTGCTATCACGATTGACTAGTAAAGAAACAAGGAAATTATGACTGCCATCCTGAATAATTAAGCTATAAAGGGCTGGGGCCAAATTACAAAACATATAGGGATAGATAACTCTCTAATAATTAGAGACTTCTTTACATTTTGTTCAACTTTTGTCTTTTTATTTGTGGTATTAACAGTACCCCAAAGTAATGAAGTCACTGACACAATATTTTATGAATTGTAGTATTTAAAACATGCTTCAGTCATTCAGAAGTTGCAACTAAAGAATGAATGCAATGCCCTAACATTTCCAGAAACATTTGAATGAAGATAAACTTAACTCTACCCATTATAAATGTTTCCACAAGGAAAATATTGAACATATAGGAGACTCATGTCTTGGTTCCTGGATAACAGCAAAGCTTTACAAGGGGTATGAATGCTTACTAGTCTCTGGAAAGATTCGAAGGTGAGAGAAACAAAATATCTTGCACCCTGTAATTGAGAAGTTGAGAAGAAGAATAACTAATGCTGATGAAAGGAGGGCATTGAGGAAGAATTATTTAATTTTAAATTAAAGATTTGTACCTGACAACTAAAAGCCTTAAGAAAGGATCCTCTACCAGGGTTTTCTGATACATGTCCTAAGTAATTTAGTTATGCATAGCATTCAGGGAAAAATCTTACTAGCTGACTGAATCATGACCTCATCTTTGCCAAGGTTAAATTACACTAAGTCTGCAAACATCTATTAAATGCCTAATGTGCACAGAATACTGACCTAGGTCAAAGAAAAGTACATTTTTATAAGACATATTTTCTGCCCTTAAGGAGTTTAGGCCTCAATAAGACAAAGGATACCTGCTCTGATAATTAATATGAATGATGGTACATGATGATCTATGATTCTCATAGAATCGAGGAAATAAAAATGCTTTATAGTCTCAAAGAGGTTCAGGAGGTCATTATTAATGAGGAAATTAGAAGGACTCATAGTGGTCATTAAATTAGCTAGCCTCAAAGGATAGGTAGGAATTAAAGGAGAGTGATGACCTGCCAGACATAGGGTATGTGGTAAGGGGAAAGGAAGGGGAAAAGCATTTATATAGAACCTACTATGTGCCAGACACCATGTTAAGTTCTTTTTGTTTAATATGTTATCTCATTTGATGCTCACAATAATCTTGGGAGGTAGATATCATCATCATCACCATCATCATCAACAGGAGAGATGCTTGAGGAAAACAAAGGTTAAATGGGTTATACAGCATGAGTAAAAGTAAAATTGTTGAGAGTAAAGAGTGAGTTCATGAGACAAATATTATTAGGGTTTGCCTGAGTCATAGATTATGTAAAGAGGAAAAGTACATGGTAGTGCAGTATGCCAGAAAGGTACTAAATTGTGGAGGTCTTTGTGGAGACAAGTAAAAGAATAAGAATGCTGTTTCCAACCTCAAAATGGTTTGCTGCTATATTTTCTTTTTCTCCAGAGTGTAGTACAGTGTCTGTTACAGAATCATGACTCAGTAGATTCTTACTGAATGAGCAAGCAAATGGCATTATCCATCAGGACCAAGGATTTAAAAAAGTATGCACTGTTCTAGGGCACCTCAGTAACTCAATGATATATTATAGAATATTTTAAATTTTCTAGGAAAACATCAAACGATTCTACAACTGTTGGATACTGAATATAATATTAGCTGTAGATAGTCCACAGTTTCAACATTAAACCTAGCTACATTTCTTTTGGTGATTTTCTATAGTATTTTAGATATATTTTTGGTTACTTGTGAATTTGATTATACACACACCTTTCTGAACTTTCTTGTTTAAGCTATCATGTCCTTACAAAACTAAGTTTTGGGTAGTATATGGGTTTATAAAGCCAATGACACAAGGAAATCAACACAGAACTGGTAATGAGTCAATGATGTTGATTCAAAATTTGAAAAGCTATACAGTGACCAACTGGAACACACTTATCATCAGTATGTAATTGTGGATATTTAGGAATTATCTTTTCAATTTATGCAAATTATTTTTAAAAAATGAATAAGTAGTTAGGATATAAATATTTATCAAGTTGTTTGGGACTCATTGCTTAATAAATATAATTGTTAGGTTTTTTTGGTTTTTCCCTAACCTCACCATGAAAAAATGTTCTCTCACATGAAGGGTGCTGTGAACCAAAAAATGTGTGAGAACTTCTGAACTATGCTACAGGAATCTGTTGAACATTTTCAAGGAGTTACATAATATCTACGTAAAAAAAAAGAATCTAATAATGATGTGAAGGATAGATTGGGAGAGGTTAGAGATGTTGGAAAATGTATTAGAAGGTTATCACAATAATACAGGTGCTGAAGATTACGAACTATGGAACTATTCAAATTATAGTATCACCCCTTACTTAAGGTTTCTCAATCCTGTTATGTCTGGTCCTTTGGGCAGAATGGTAAAGCCTATGGAACACTTCTCAGAATAATTCTTTTTTAAATGCATAAAATTTTATACATACACATACATACATACATACCTATGTATACATATGTATACATATACATATGTATGTGTATGTATGTACATATACATATATGTGTATATATATATAATAAAAAGAAAATACATTATATTAAAATTAATATAATTTCCCTTAATTAATTTTCTGGATGCCTTATGCTTATTCTTTGAAGTACCTACTATTTGAAAACTATCTTCACAAGTAGTATACACGGTACAAGTAGACCTTATTAACTTATATAACGATGTTAGTTTGCTTCAAAAGAGATGTAGAAGATGCTAGAATCTAGTGACTTGTATGCTTCTGCAAACAATAGCTTAATTGTTGGTATCCTAAATGCAAGATGCTTCCTTAGTGAGTAATGAATCTACTGCAATATTTAGGAGAAAAAAAACTTGATCATGTCAATTCTGACATTCTAAATAAAAGCAGTTCAGAGCATACATATTTAACTAATTAGAGAATGATCTGAAAATGCTTGGAGATACCTTTTTATGGAACAATTGGTTGACTCATCTTGGAGTATTTGTGAGAATAAACAAAAAGATAACTGTACAAATAAATGTAGCTTCTGTCACTGCATTGGATATAAAAGATGAGAAAACTAGAGAAATTGTATAGATTTTGACAACATTTTCAAAATCAAGTAAAATATACTGTGACACTTGATGTCTCCAGTGTGAAGGTAGATTCAGGGGAGGGAATAGGTTGGAAAGTATGGTTGAGGATTAAGAAATGAAAGAGGATAAATGCTTTTTAGATTACTCAAGAAATGTGTACCTACCTATACCTATGAAGAATATTTCTGATAAAGAACATCACAAAAATTAAATTGACTACATATTAACACATATAGAGCATCTAGTTACACATTCAGTTCAACTCAATAAACATTAAAATGATTGTTTTCAAACATTGTGATACACAATGGGGTTGCAAGGATAAAAATCTCTTAGCTCAAATTCTCCTTGAAATCATATAAAACTGGTGCACAACAAAGTATGTTCAAAGGTAAATTGAGGAGGGAAATAACAGATCTGTGTCTTAAGAAAAGCATTTTATATTTATCCTTACATGAAAGATGAATTAGAGAGTATATAGATATTATACAGAGAGGCTAATTAATAGACTGTTATAATATTACAAGCAAGAGGTGATGATGGACTGAAATGTGGTGATATTTATTTAAATGGAGAAAAAGTAGGATCAACTGACTTCACGTCTCATTGTAAGTACTGGCAAGAGAGGGGGAAGAAAACCAGAAGAATGCATCTGTGTCTGTGAGCCTTTGAGATAGAGTAATAGAGATATAAATAAAAATAAGAACATTTGGAGGAAGGAAAGGTTGAGGTAGGCTAGGGTAAGCGGATCTATTTTAGACATACTGAGTTTACAGATATTATTTCTATAATTCTCAAAATTTCTCTGATTTACACATAAAAGATTTTACAAATCATGACATTCTCCCCACCATAAACAGGGATGGGGACAGTTCTATTTCATAAATATCAGCAACTCTATTACATGGAAGAGGATGTATTCAACAGATGATGTGAGGTTGAGGTTGAGAAGAGTAGGATGAGGGCTGTTTGGAGAGCTGTCTTTTGTGACATTATATTTCAACTCATGGGCTAAGTGAGAAAGAGAAGAAAAAAAATAGAACTAGTTCTAGGAGAGAGATCTAGAAAATGCCAAAAGGTGGGGATATAGGAATTCTATGAATACCCAGCAAAGAAGTCTAAGAAGAGACTGCACAGTCTGTACAATGACTTAAGTAAAATCAGAAAAGTATTTCTTCTCACATTTTAAAAGAGTTTTAATTTTTTTTAAATTTGAGTTTTAAATTTGTTCCCTCATTTTCTCTACACATCTCTTTGAAAAGGCAAGCAATTTGATATAGTCTATACATGTGAAATCATGAAAGCATATTTCTATATTACCCATGTTCAAAAGAAAACACTGATCATTTTTTAAAGTATGTTTCAGTATGTTTTCATACTCCATTAGTTCTTTCGTTTGGAGTGCATATAATTTCATCAAAAGTTCTTTGGAGATGTCTTGACTCATTGTTTAGTGGAAAATAACTAAGTCATTCACAGTAATCATCATACAATGTTGTTACTGTGGACAATATTTTCCCGCTTCTGTTCATTTCATTTTGCAGCAGTTTGTATAAGGCTTCACAGGTTTTTCTGAAACCATCTTGCTTATCAATTCTAAAAGCATAAGAGCATTTCATCACAATCACACACCACAACTTGTTCAGCCAATGCCCAATTGGTGGGCATCTCCTTAATTTCTAAATTGTTGCAAGCACAAAAAGAGCTGTTACAGACATTTTTGCACAAATAGATCATTTTCCCTTTTAGCTTTGAGATACAGACCTAATAGGGGTATTACTGGGTCAATGGAATCCAATTTTGTAGCCCTTTGAGCTTAGTTCCAAATTACTCTCCAAAATAGTTGGATCAGTTCAAAATTCCATCAATAATGCATTAGTGTATCAATGTTTCCATACCCCCCCCATATTTGTCATGCTCCTTTTTGATCATTTTAGCTAATCTGATAGATATAATGTGTCTCAGAGTTATTTTAATTTTATTTCTCTAACCAGTAATTATTTAAATCATTTTTTTCATTTGTCTATAGATTAGCTCTGATTTCTTCATCTGGAAACTACCTGTTGATATCCTTTGAGTATCAATTGAGGGATTAATTGTATTCTTATAAATATGACTCAGTTCTCTATATATTTAAGAAATAAAATCTACATGAGAGAAACTTGCAGAATCCCCCTCTCCAGTTCCCTGATTGAATCTTTAATTCTATTCTTGGCTTCTTTTTGTGTATTTGTGCAAAACCTTTTTAATTTAATGTCATTAAAATTATTCATTCTACATCACTTCTCTACATCTTATTTGGTCATAAACCAGGAGAATTGTTTTAGCAATAACATTTTTATCATATATGAAAACAATTTGCATAATGTGAAAAAATCCATTAAATGTAGTGAATAACCAATCGTGATTCCATAAGTCAGATACTGAAGCATGATATAGACCTTCCAATAGAGAGATAATAGACTCAAGAAGAAGCATATGGGGCAGCATGGCAAGATAGCAATTCAGGGCAGAAGGACAGTAGAGCCGAGCGAGAGTTGTGGAAGGAACCCCAGGTATTTGCAGCAACTGCTCCTGGGATTTTCAGTCCCAAGATTAAATGTCTATAAGTCACCTACTTGAACTTCTGGCAGTCAAAATGATGGAGTGATCAGTAAATGCTCTCTCCAGCTCCTCATGCTGACCTTAAAAGAACCATCAAATAATTCCCCAGAAACATCCTGGATCAGTGGAATCAGCAAAAGGAACAAACAATCTACAATCTACAGACTGAGGCTAGGAAAATCACTAAAGAGTATTCCTCTTACTTGAAAGAGGTTAAGATATCCAGAAGTGTGGAGTCTCAAAACTAACACCAGGATCCCAGGCGGGCCTCAGAACTCCAGGAGGAATAGGAAGACACTAGGGCAGTCTGAGATCACCAAGCCCTGTGCTTTCTTCTGCTCTAGTTCAGCTGAGGAGATCTCCAGTGACCAGACCACCCCTTCCTCACACTTAACGAGCTAGCTCCAGGGCTAATGCAGGGAAACAAAAACAGAATTCATCTAGCCTTTGCTTTCTCTCACCAGCCAACTCAACAACAGGTTCTTTAGCTTCTACCTGAAAGAACCAGAGGCCACAACACAAAAAGCCTCTCCATGATGAGTAAGAAGGAAAAAGGAAGGAAAAGACCATAGAATCTTTCTATGGGGACAAGGACCAAAACACGAATACCAAAGAGGTCAGTATGGAGATTGTACTCCCATCTGAAACTTCAGAAGTTTTATTCTCGCATGCACAAAGAACACTCTTCAAAGAGCTGAAGAAGAAAAAATGGCCAATGATTTTAAAAGTATGAAAAAAAGAACTCACTGAAGAGAATAGCTTTTTATTTTTTATTTTTCATTTTTAACACAGTTCATATCACATAACACAATTTCAACTTTTGGTCAGGTGATATTTCTTTTAAGGCATATTTACAATATAGACCACAAATCAACTGAGACACAAATAATAAATATGTATGCTAAGTTCATAAGCCCTCGACTTAATTGCTTCCACACTATTATTCTGAATTAAAGGACCCTTACTTATTGTTGTTGGTGTAAAGTCCTAAGCCTAACAGCTTAATTTTAGACTTGATCTTGCATGTTCCCCTACCAACAATCTATAATTTGATAGATCTGGTATTAAGCTTACAAACCTTTTAAATATAGGAAATTGCCACTAAGAGTAGGGATATTGCAGTGAAACAATATCTCCACAATTTCATGTCAGTTCCAGGCAGCAGTAGATTGTCAACTTGCATTCAGTGAGGCTTAGAGTCTGCCAGGTGTCAGTGGAGAAATTGAGTCAAGAGAATCCTACTTCAGTCCAGGCTGAACAACAACTCTCCTATCCACATTTACTAAGGAATAACATATTTGAGGCAAGTCTTAAGTGCCTTTTCATGCCTGTTCTAGTTCCTGCTTAAATAACAATCATAAAATCAAATTTTCTATTAAACCTTAACTTTTCCATCAATGCCAAATTTTTCACCAAGTTACCTGCCTCTAGGAGACTTAGGCTAAAGTTCATTTCCTCAAACTAAAGATGTCACTGATTTAGTTTCAGTAATTAATTCAGTCAATCATTTTAATACTAATTGCTTTTACATCCCTTTGAAACATGTCCAATTTTTCCCTCATCTCTCCCCTACCCCTACCCCTTAATACGTTGTATTAACAAAACCCTAAAATAAGTTTTCTGAGTTTCTCAGAGGTTGTGACTATAAAATTTTAATTATATTTGTGATTAGAAACATTATTACAAGAATTTGGATAAAAAATGGGGTGTTCCTAGATAGTTCAAAATTTTTAAATTCCATATAATTTTAAAAATATTATCATCCATTTGGAATACATTGATTCTTTGCCAGTTGTTCAGATGTTTTCCATCCAACTTGCTTGTTGCAGTAGACATGGTTATATAGCCTGTGTTTTTCTATTTATAATTTTTTTTTTACTGCAAGTACTCTATTATGGACAAAAATGACAAAATACTGAGATTAATCACAAGTGTTTTCTGCATTCCGCAATCACAAGTGGCTGAATCACAAGTGGCTGAATCACAGTTTTCCTGAAAAAGATCATATACAAAAATATTCTCTATGTGGATTTGTCTAGTACGTTTTAAATACTTTTTCATTCTCAGAAATTTCAATATAAAAATCCCCAAGTGTAGTCATTAAAAGAAACAATTACAAAGGTGTAACTTCACAATACACTTAGTTTGGGTAAGGTATGCATAAAATTAAAATGTTACCATTCACCTTCAGCAGTGGGGTGGCTGAGTGGTCACACAGTCTCTTCCTTAGAGTATTTTGTCAACTCCTACTTAACCTATTTTGAAGTAATCAGAAATAGAAAAAGAGTTGGTTTAGGGAAACTAAAATGATTTCTTTTATTACATGTAAAAATATTTTGTAAATAAATTACTTCTATTAGGAGGCACTCTGTAACATTTTTGACATCTACCTTTTTCTTTCCTGTCATGACAGCCAGCATGATAATTAGCCATAAGGCATCAAAATGCTATTTTGAATAAATAAGCTACTTTTCAATCATTTCATAATGATATATATATATATATATATATATCATTTGATACAAAGTTTATAACTTAAAAGGAAAACTCTTACTGAAACTAATTTCAACCTTTAAAAACCAATTTATAATAGTGACCAAATCAAGTCTCAAAAATGAATGGGATAGGTAGCTAGTTTCAATTCCTTTTATGATCTTTTAATTTACTGCTCATAATTCTAGGCAATTAAGTCAAAGAGGTTTATTTTAATGAATGATTTTTATCAGGATTTAATAGGAAAAAAAGTTCATCACCAGGTTAGAATCAGAGCACGTTTTTGAAGCATGAAGATGTATCAAAGCAAATCTTTTTTTTAAATTCATATTATTTATTCCCTTAAAGCCAGCAGATACATGCTACATGGATCCAAAACATAAGTTTTAACTGTTTGATACAAGAATAACTAGCCTTAAATATGTTTCAGAGCAATCCCAACTCAGGGAATCCCAACTCTACGTTACTGAAATTTATGATCTCTATATGTTTCACCCTATTATGAGAAAGGAATTTTCTTAATTAAATAGGTGGTAAATACAGAGATAAAAGAGTTGACAATGTTGTCAATTGACTTTATGACCTAGGTTATCTTTGTTTCCCTTACCATTAACATTCTGTAACAGAGTATGTGTCCACAAAATGTTAAGATATGAAAAAGTACCATTATTCTGTGTCTTGGTTTAAGGGTCTCATCCTTAAATAGAGGAAAAATGTTCTTAAGTCAGCCCTATCTGTCCTTGCTGACATGGGAAGAGATATTCTCTGAATTTATTCAGAAAACAAACAAATAAAAAAAAACAACTCAGGTCCAGGCTC
This sequence comes from Potorous gilbertii, assembly GCA_028658325.1. Taxonomy (NCBI): domain Eukaryota; kingdom Metazoa; phylum Chordata; class Mammalia; order Diprotodontia; family Potoroidae; genus Potorous; species Potorous gilbertii. The sequence goes on from CM053773.1 coordinate 4,836,319, forward strand.
TTCTTCTGTTTGATTAATTAAGGCTCTCATCCTTATTAAAGTCTAAACATGATATTAAATGCTTTTCATAATCTAATAAATCAATCTACTTATCTGCAAGTAGTCTTAGAACTTCATCCAAATAATGTGTTTCCACGGGGGTCTTTTGGAAACAAAATACCCATATTTGCCATGTAAGGATCTGAGCCATTAGTGTTTCTACTAGAGGGGATTCCAGATCAGGTGACAGGGAGGAGTTTGTGAGTGGGACTGGGTTTGACATAGGCCTTCAGAACATGTCTAGAATCACACTAGGTAAGTGCCTGTCTACATCTGCTATACTGACACAGCCTGGCACAGTGGAATGAGTATTTGACTTAGAGCTGACATGTCTGGGTTGGAAAAGCTGCTCACACATTTGATTCCATATTATCTACATGAGCTTCAACATGTAAATCACTTAAATTTTCTCGACCATTTCCTCAGTTGAGATGTTTTGGGTCAGATTTTGTCTCTCATCCCTTTCACTCTTCTACATAGGACCACTGGGGATAAAAATCTCTTTACCATTCTATTTTATTCACATGTAAAATGGGGTAATGATACTTACACTACCTGACTGAGTGATTTTAAGGAAAGTCCCCCATTCCCTTCCCATTTTACTCCTGATCAGAAAATACAAACAAATGCTCTGATCAATTCATTTTAAAATTTCGACAAGTGTTCCCAGCCCTTTCCTGGACTGTATATATTATTCATTTCCTTTTTCATCTCAGATACCTCTTTTTTTTTTCTTGTCAGTTGTACATATATATTTTTTAGATTTTAACATTCACTTCAACAAAATTTTGAGTTTCAATTTTATCCCCATCTCTCCCCTCCCCCACCCCATAACATCTTGCATTCTGACTATCCCTTCCCTCAATGTACCCTCCCTTCTATCACACCCATTTCTTCCCTTATCCCCATTGTCTCTCTTTTCTTGTAGGGCAAGATAAATTTCTATACCCCATTACCTGTGTTTCTTATTTCCCAGTTATATGCAATAACAATTCTCAACATTCATTTCTAATACTATGAATTCCAATTTCTCTCATTCCCTTCCCCCCCTACTCATCCCACTGAGAAGGGAGGCAATTCCATACAGGCTATATATTTGTCGTTTTGTAAAAGACTTCCATAATAGTCATGTTGTGTAATACTAACTATACTGTCCTCTATCTTACCTGGTCCCCCCCTTTTATATTCTCTCATTTGGCCTTCTCCCTTCCCAAAAATGTTTACTTCTATATACTCCCTTCTCCCATTTGCCCTCCCTTCTATCATACCTCTCACCCTACTTGTGCCCTCCTCCTCTACTTTCCTGTAGTGTAAGAAAGATTTTCATACCAAATTTATTGAGCATGTTATTCCCTCCCTAAGTCCTATGTGAAGACATTAAGCTTCACTTTTCACTTCTCACCTTCTCCCTTTATTCCTCCATTGAACAAGATTTTTCTTATCTCTTTTATGAGTTATACACTGCTCCATTCCATTTCTCCCTTTCTCCTCCCAGTATTTTCCTCCCTCCTCCCTTAATTTTTATTTTATTTTTTTAGGGATATCATCTCTTCTGCTTCAATGCAACCTGTACTGTGTGTGTGTGTGTGTGTGGGAGGGAGGGAGGGTGTGTATAATCTCACCAGCTATCCAAATACTGAGAAAAGTTTCAAGAGTTACAAATATTATCTTTCTATATAGGAATTTAAACAGTTCAGCTTTAGAGAGTGTTTTATGATTTCTCTTTCCTTTTTACCTTTACAAGCTTCTTTTGATTCTTATGTTTGAAAGTCAGATTTTCTTTTCAGTTCTGGTGTTTTCATCATGAATGCTTGAAAATCCTCTGTTTCATTGAATGACCATTTATTTAGTTTTGCTGAGTAGGTGATTCTTGGTTTTAATCCTAGTTCCTTTGACTTCTGGAATATTCTATTCCAAGTCCTTCAGTCCCGTAATGGAGAAGATCCTGTGTTATCTTGATTGTATTTCCACAGTACTCAAATTTTTTCTTTCTAGCTGCTTGCAACATTTTCTCCTTGACCTTGGAACTCTGAAATTGGCCACAACATTCCTAGGAGTTTCTCTTTACAGGTTTCTTTCAGGAAGTGATCAGTAGATTTGTTCAATATTTATTTTGCCCTCTGGTTCTAAAATATCAAGGTAATTTTCTGTGATAATTTCATGAATTTCATTTCTAGCCTCTTTTTTACAATCATGGCTTTCAGGTAGTTCCATGATTTGTAAATTGTCTCTCCTGCATCTATTTTCCAGTTCAGTTGTTTGTCCAGTGAGATATTTCCAATTTTCTTCAATTTTTTCAGTCTTTTGGTTTTGCTTTGTAACTTCTTGGTTTATCTCACATCATTAGCTTCCCTGAACTCTACTCTCTCTTTTAAACAGCTGTTTTGTTCAGTAAGCTTTGGCACCTTCGTTTCCATTTTTTTAATTCTGCTTTTTAAAGCCTCCTTCGCTTTTTGGACTCCTTTTTTCAATTGAGTTAACCTCTTTTTAAAGGTGTTGTTTTCCTCAGCAATTTTTGCTCTCCTTTAGCAGGTTTCTGACACGTTTTTCAAGCCCTTTTATGGCCTGAACTCATTTCATATTCATTTTCGAGGTAATGGAGGCAGAGGCCTTGGCTTCCTCTGCTAGTATGCCTTGCTCTTCCTTATCAGAAAGGATGGAAGGATACACCTGTTCACCAAGAAAGTAACTTTTCTGGTCTTACCTTTTTTTCTCCCTTTTTGGGGCATTTTCCTAGTCAGTTACTTGACTTCTGAATCCTTTGTCAAGAGGATGCTCCTAGTGCTCCTCCTCTCCTCAGTACTGGCTCAAGGCTGAGATTCCTATCAGCTGCTCAGCTCCCCCAGAGGCTTTAAGTTGAGGTGACTGCATAGTGGACCAAGATTGCTTCCATGTAGCAGCCCACCACCCACTTCTGCTGGTGCTGCTGCCTGGGGCTGGTGCTGTGGTAACCTCATTTCCCTCTCACCCAGCTGAGAAAGCTCTCCCACACTGACCTTTGTAACTTACTTTGTTTCTTGCGAGTTGAGGAATCTGGGACTCTCCCTATTGGGAACTCTGCCCCAGAGGTCTTTTCAGGTCCTGTTCCTCCCAGTGCTGCATGGCCAAGCTACCTTTGGCTGCAAATCTCTTTCACTCTGATTTTCTGTGGTTTCTGCTGTTCTAGAATTTGTTGAGAGTCATTTTTACAGGTATTTTTTGAGCTGTGGTGGAAGCTCTAGAGAATATGTGTCTTTATACTCCACCATCTTGGCTCTGCCACCCCTCAAAGCAAATCTTTGTGAAAATGTAGCATTGTAGCTGGCTAGAGTTTCTCCTTTTGAAACATCCTAGTTGTGTGTCTCTGATCAAGTCAGAAAACTAAAGACTATAAAGACTAATAATCCATAGGGAAGATGCAGATTAGCATTGCTAGAGAAAGTTCCATTCTGGAAAATCTAAATCTTGAAGAAATTATTTCTGATGATATTGTATTGATATTGATTAGTAAGCATCATCTGGAAGACCATCTACTGAGTTTTTGAATGTTTTCAATGTGCTTTGGTTGAAGAAGCATATGCAGGACCTAAGAAAATTCTTGGCACATAGTAAGTCTTTAACAAATGTTCATTGCTTTATAGTTTAATTTTTCACTTATGTACAAGTACTCATTTTAAAGGACAAAGTTAAGAAGAAAATGATTTTTCTAAGATGAAAAATATCTTAAAAGAATCAGTATGTGTGTATATATGCTTATATGTACATGTTTCTGTGTATGTTTGTGTGTACGTATATATATTTTGTGTGTGTTTGTGTACGTGTGTACATATATATTAAAGGAATTTTGATCAATCTCAACTACAATGGAAGATGGCTACATATGTGAAAAAATACATTTTAGAATTAAGAAGGAAAAGGAGTTGATGAGTTACAAACTACCTTGAACTTACATGTCTTAATGTCAACTAGATAGCTAAAAGAGATTGAAATTAGTGAGAATTAAGAAGGGAACTAAAAGGACATTCATCATAATTGATAATTTCATAGAGGGAAAAAGTAATTCATTGCATAATAGAAGACATTAAATACAATGAGGTAAAACTGGGCAAGAGCACTTGAAATTTAGCTTGGATGTGTGTTCACTTGTCTCTATGGGAAGAGACATGGACTCAAAAATGGAAAAAATGCACTTTGCACCACAGTATATATATATATTCATCTCCATAGAAATACAGCAGTTAAAGATGCTCTTCTGATTTTCTCTATTGCATAAGACTTCTGCCTCTGAGATTCAGACTGTAGACTTATTAATGCAAAGGTCAAATCCAATAGTTAATTAGAAGCAAGGAAAAAGTGGAAGAAGATATTTATACTAACTCTAATATATCTCCCTCAAAAAGCTATTGACATCAAAAAATTGGAAGCCCTTAAAGACAAATATATTCATTATGGTCATCCTCCTTTCTCTTTAAAAAAAAAGTTTTCCTGGGGCAGAGCCAAGATGGCAGAGTAGGAATACAAAAACTGCAGGTTCTCCCCACATAGCCTATAAAATACCTACAGAGAGGAACTTTCAACAAATTTTGGAGCAGCAGAAGTGGAGAACAACAAAGTGGAGATTTCCAGCCCAGGGTGACCTGAAAGACCCATGGGAAAGGTCGGTTGCACTGGATGCAGAGTAGAGCATGGAGCCCAGCCCAACCTTGGCCATGGCACGAGGAGACTCTGAGAGGAGGACACCTTGGAGGTGGAATCTCCAGTCACAGCAGCAGGTCCTCAGATCCCTAGATCCCTCAACCCATAGGTGCCAAAGGTCAGTGATGGGGTCTTCTCAGCTGGCCAGGACTGGGCTTTTCCATAGCTCTGGCCTGAGGCAGTAGCCTGCACAGGCCACATTGGGCAGGTGGCAGCAGATCTCAAGGCTGCCCCTACAGTAGCCCTAGTCCATTGCTGGATTGTAAAAACCCCTGGGGGCACTGAGGGAGATGGTCTTTGTCTCATACTGAATGGTGGTCCTGCCCCACAGCTTTACTGAATCTCCTTCCCCTCTCACCTTCCCCCCCTTCTTGCAGTGCTATCTTGGCAGAACTGGAGATCAGGTGCCTTTGGAGAGGAAACTCTGCTAAGATTTTGGGCGCAAAAATCCTTTCCAGCACCCAAACCAGTACATATTTGATTGTGCCACCTTGGAAGATATTGATTATCTTCCCCAGAGTATATCCCACTCTTGACAAAGGACCCAAAAGCCAAGTAACTGGTTGGGAAAATGCACAAAAAAGGGAAAAAAAATAAGACCATATAAGGTTATTTTCTTGGTGAACAGATATCTCCTCCTATCCTTTTGGATGAGGAAGAATAATGCTTACCATCAGGGAAACACATACAAGTCAAGGCTTCTGTATCTCAAACATCCAAAATAAATATCTAATGGTCTCCTCAGACCATGGAAGAGCTCAAAAAGAATTTTGAAAATCAAGTAAGAGAAGTGGAGGAAAAACTGGGAAGAGAAATGAGAAATGAGAGAGATGCAAGAAAACCATGAAAAGCAGGTCAACACATTGCTAAAGGAGACCCCCCCCCCAAAAAAAAGCTGAAGAGAAAAACACCTTGAAAAATAGGCTAACTCAATTGGCAAAAGAGGTTCAAAAAGCCAATCAGAAGAAGAATGCTTTCAAAAGCAGAATTAACCAAATGGAAAAGGAGGTTCAAAAGCTCACTGAAGAAAAGAGTTCTATCAAAATTAGAATGGAACAGATGGAAGCTAATGACATTATGAGAAACCAAGAAATCACAAAACAAAACCAAAAGAATGAAAAAATGGAAGAGAATGTGAACTATCTCTTTGGAAAAACAACTCACCTGGAAAATAGATCCAGGAAAGACAATTTAAGAATTATGGGACTACCTGAAAGCCATCATCAAAAAAAGAGCCTAGACGTCATCTTTCATGAAATTATCAAGGAAAACTGCCCTGATATTCTAGAAGCAGGGGGCAAAATAAGTATTGAAGGAATCCACAGATCACCTCCTCAAAGAGAATTAAAAAGAGAAACTCCTAGGAACACGGTGACCAAATTCTAGAGTTCCCATGACAAGAAGAAAATATTGCAAGCAGCTAGAAAGCAGCAATTCCAGTATTGTGGAAATACAATCAGGATAACACAAGATCTAGCAGCTTCTACATTAAGGGATCGAAGGGTGTCGAATAGGATATTCCAGAAGGCAAAGGAACTAGGACTAAAACCAAGAATTACCTAGTCAGCAAAACTGAGTATAATAATTCAGGGGAAAAAAGTGGTCTTTCAAAGAAGTAGAGGACTTTCAACCATTCTTGATGAAAAGACCAGAGCTGAAAAGAAAATTTAACCTTCAAACACAAGAATCAAGAGAAGCAAGAAAGGTAAACAGCAAATAGAAATCATAAGGGACTTACTAAAGTTGAACTATTTACATCCCTACATGGAAAGACAATATTTGGAACTCTTGAAACTTTTTTCAATATCTGGCTAGTTGATGGGATTACACACACACATCCCCCCACCCACACACACACACACAGACACACACACACAGAGACAGATAGACAGACAGACAGACAGACAGAGAGACAGAGAGCACAGAGTGAATTGAATAAGATAGGATCATATCTTTAAAAAATGAAATTAAGTGGAGAGAGAGAAATACATTTGGAGGAGAAAGGCAGAAATGGAATAGGGCTAATTATCTCTCAGAAAAGAGGTAAGTAATAGACTTTTCATTAGAGGGAGAAAGAGGGGAGGTGAGAGAAAAAACATGAAGCTTACTCACATCACATTTGATTCAAGGAAGGAATAAAATGGGCATTCATTTTGGTATGAAAACTATCTTACAATACAGGGTGGGGAGATGATGGAAGGGAGGGCAGTGGGAGGAGGGAAGTCAACACTCTTGGGGAGAGACAGGATCAAAAGAGAGAACAGAAGCAATGTGGGGCAGGATATGATGGAGGGAAATGTAGTTAGTCTTACACAACTCTTATGGGAGTCATTTGCAAAACTACACAGATATGGCCTATATTGAATTTCTTGCCCTCCCAAAGGGAATGGGTGGGGAGGGACGGATGGTGAGAAGTTGGAACCCAAAGTTTTAGGAAAAACTGTTGAGTATTGTTCTTGCAACTAGGAAATAGAAATGTAGGTAATGGGGTATAGAAAGTTTTCTTGCCCTACAGGATAAAAGAGAAGATGGAGATAAGGGAAAGGAGGAATGTTAGTAGAGAGGGAAGTTTGTTGATAGGGGCAATTAGAATGCTTGGCATTTTGGGATGGGGGAAGGTGAGAAATGGGGAGAAAATTTGGAACCCAAAAAAAACTTTTTGTGAAATAAGGAGGTTGAAAGATTCCACAAACCACCTTAGAAAATAAGCACTCCTTAGAGAGACATGGCATAATTTAAAAAGATCTTACCTCAGTTCTAAGAATTCCCAAAGTCTAATCTTGGCCTCTTTCATACTTTTTGTATTAATCTTGGAAAATTATGTAATCTATCTTTGCTCTAGGTAATTCACTAATAGTATGAGCTTTAGAGAAGCATTACTAGATTTGGATTACTAGAGGACATTATCTAACTCTCTAGATCCATATTTCAAGGAAATCATAACTTATCTTCCAACTTTTCATTTTCTTAGTATAAGGGATAATGTTCTAGCTCTGAGGTCAGCAAGACTAGAATTGAAACCCTTTACTTCGATCATTTGTTACCTGTATGACTGAGTAAGAAACAATTTCTCTGTGCCTCAGTATAACCTGTAAGAAAAAGATATTGTACTTTATAAGCTCTAAGATTCTTCTACTTCTATGTCTATGATCATGACCTCAGGAAGAAGAAAGACATGGAAACTGAGGAATACACACAAATTTAGAGAACACATTCATTTGGCAAACTATTCAGGAAAGGAGGATTGAATATTATGTTAATATGTAGTCTCAAAAAATTGTTAAATAATCAAAACCATTTGAAAACAAGTGTGTCTACAAGTTCTTACAAGATCCAGCTAAGTCAAATTTTCCCACAATGCAAATGAATCCTGAAGAAGACGCCAGATAGATACAAAATGAAACATTTTAGTGAGGATTTATATAATGATTTGTTCTCACCAGAGATGATAATATAAGTAATTGTATTCTATGACCTTAGAAACCAGTATACCATATGAAGATAAAGCAATAATTCTTAACAAAATGTAATCAAGAGGGCCTCCAGGACCAGCTAAGGAGAAACCTGTGCTGGAAGCACTGCATGATTAATTTCAAACTAAGTCAAAGAGGAAAAGTTTCTGAAATAATGAGGAAGATTATCAGTTGAACTCTTTTAAAGGTCAGATAAGAAGACATTAACATCTACTGACCTACATTTAATTTCTTTTCTCTAAAAAATATTGTCTGTAATGGTATATGCATGCATTTGGAGTGTGTTGTTTTTTCTTTTCTTTAGTAAGAATTGGATCAGAAATGGAATTTTGAGGTGAACTAATTCAAACCCCTGATTTTATGAATGGGGCCCAGATAAGTTAAAGGAAAAGTCATTTCAAATGCAGTAACAAATTTACAAACACCTTAACAAATTTATATGCACCTTAAAACACTACACAAAGATTTAAAATATTATCATTACTTAAATTCCAAACAAAATGTCTGATTATAATTAAAAATTTTGTTCCCTTACATCAATATTCCCAACTAGTCCTAAGCTTGAAATTATGCAACTAAAAAATCTAAAAATTTAGTTTAATTTTGCAATGTTTACCTAGAGGTATGACACCATTTTTTCCAAAATTTTTTCTTGGTTAATGCGATAGTTAGAATGCCAAGTGAAATATGTGTAATATTATTTAAATGTAATGAACTTTCAATGAACAATAAAAACAACCATAGCTAGCATTTATATGGTGCCTATTATGTGTCAGGGGGAGGCAGCCATGTGCCTCTGTGTATAGAGAGCACTGGGCCTGGAGTCATTAAGACTAGAGTTTAAATCCAACATATGTGATCCTAGCAAGTCACAACCTCTGTTTGCTTTAAACTAATGGGAAAAAATGGCAAACTACTTCAGCATCATTGCAAAGAAAATGTCATGAGTAACATTGTCATGCTATTGTCCGTGTGATAAAGAAAAGTAGAATACACCTTAATAACTGAACAGCAATATGTCAGGCACTTTACAAATATTTTCTGATTGATCCACGTAACAATCATGGGGAATAGGTTTTATTTTTATTTCTATTTTACAGTGGAAGCAACTGACGCAAAGAGAGTATAAGTAACTCACCCAAGGTTGCACAGCTAGTAAATTTCTGACTTTGTATTCAAGTTTCCTTTAGTATCTATTTGGCATCTTCTTCATGTATTCACTTGCATTGTGAGAAAATATGGCTTAGCTGGATCTTGTCACAACTTCTAGGCATACTTGTTTTCACTGGTTTTAATTGTTTTAAAATTTTTTTGAGAAGACATATTATCATCGTATTCAACCCTCCTTTTTTGAATAGTTTGTCAAATGAATATGTACTCTAAATTTGTGTGTATTCCTCAGTTTCCACGTCTTTTCTCTTCCTGAGGTCATGATCATAGATTTAGAACTAGAAGGGCCTTAGAGCTTATAAAATCCAACCTCTTTGTCTTATAGGTCTTCCTGCCTCTAGGCCCAGTAATGTATTCACTATACCACAAATACAAACTCTACTACTTTTGGTTAACCTACCAGTAGAAACAAATTATTCTAATCAAGAAAGCTTAATTCAGTATTACATGTTTTGAAGGAGAAACACTTTATAAATAATTGTGGAGATTAGAAATCATTTTATAAATAAGAACCTGGCATTTAGTTTAGGTAAGTAGCTTCCTCTAGAATCCCATGGGTAAAGAGAGGAGAGACTCAATTCAAAGTCAATTCCTTTGGCACCAAATCCAGTTGCCTTTTTGATTGTGTTCAGTGATATAGTAACCTCTGGTGGGGGATGCAATTTCAGTCTTCTAAGACCTTGTACTTGAATGCCAAAGACAAATCATATATTAAATAGCTAAATGATGGAAAGCACCCTCAAAAATAACCTTTTCTATCCAGTATATAAAATGAGTTTAAGAGTCTTTCCAACTGTTTGACAGTCTTTTAGCATCAACAACTTTTTAAAAGACAAGATGAGAGGCAGGGAGGGAATAACAGTCCTAGTAATTTCCATACCTTCTGAAGAAAAAGACCTTTGGGGTTTGGCAATAAGAAAGTGAAATTCTTGGATGTCAAACTGAGCTTTTACTCCTCTGTCAAACTGATGTGCATCTTTGACTCCTACGGGAATAATATACATTTGTTGTTATGCTTCCAGATCAACATATCATTGTAGGCTGGATTTGCTGTCAGTTAGAACTATAATATAGAAATACTCTGAGGGTTGTTTCTCATATTCTATAGATTTAAATGTATCACTATCATGGACATCAGAATTGTTTGTGTCCTTCTAGATTGCATTTTTATTTATTAAAAGAGATTCATAGGGTGTGAAGTTAGACCAGGTTTCATTTTACATTATCTATATGAATTAGTTTTAAATTACCATTAGCATTCACGTATATTTCTTTCTTTCAAGGGAGTAGAGAAGCAGTTATTATGTTTGAAGGTAAGTTAATTATTTGGAATTAAATAGCAAGACGGCATTTAAATCAGAAACATATCAATTTAGCAAATATTTCCAAAGCTCACATAATAAGGTTAGGCAAATTAAAGATTAAAAGCATAATAAAATATGATTTCTACATTCACAGATCTTACACTATAGTAGAAGAGATAACACATGTACACGTATATACACACATGAACACACATGAACACAGTAAAATATATAAAATGAGAGTGGAATTAAATAAATCTAGAGGAAAAAGAAATCATTACGAAGAGGAGTGATCACAGAGAACTTTATGGATATGGCAATATGGGAACTTGTTTTAAAAAGTGATCAGGGATTTAGTAACACTATCACTCTTGTAGATGATGGTCCATGATATTTATATAACACTTTTCAGTTTGCAATGTACATTGCAACACTTTTTATGGATTGTGAAAACAAGACTGAAATACATCAAGTGACATATTCATATTCACATAATTATTAAATGGTTAGTTGATATGTGAACTTCCAATATGTCCAATAATCTTATTTTTCTTTCATTTTATTTCTTTTTAATTTTCTACAACCACTACCATAAAACAGATATTTTCCCCCACCTACTCCACACCACACCCCTTCCTCCCCTGATCTTATTGGAAATGAATCTAGCTTACCTCCATTGCATATAATGCTTGATGTAGAATTTAGGTAGATACTAATTATTATTTTATGGAAAGTTCTCTTTATTCCTATATTATCCAGAATTTTTACTAGGAATGGGTGTTGTAATTTGTCAAAAGTTTTTCTGCATCTGTTGAGAAAATCATGCGGTTTTTGTTAGTTTTTTTGTGGATATGATCTATAGTGCTAATAGTTTTCCTAATATTGAGCCAGTTCTGCATTCCTGGTATGAATCCTACCTGATCATAATGTATTATTCTCGTGATAAGATGCTGTATTCGTTTTGCTAAAATCTTATTTCAAATTTTTGCATCTATATTCATTAGAGAAATTGGTCTATAATTTTCTTTCTCTGTTTTGTCTCTTCCTGGTTTAGGTATCAAAACAATATTTGTATCATAAAAAGAATTTGAGAAGACTCTTTCTTCCCCAGTTTTCTTTTTTTTTATTTAATAAATTTATTCATTTAACTTTTTACATTCATTTCCACAAAATTTTAGGTTCCAAATTTTCTCCCCATTTATCCCTTCTCCCCACCCTAATACATTGAGCATTCTCATTAACCCTATCACCAATCAGCCCTCTCTTCTATCATCCCTCCCTTCCCTTACCCCATCTTCTCTTTTGTCCTGTAGGGTCAGATAACTTCCTATTCCCCATTACCTGTATTTCTTATTTCCTAGTAGCAAAAACAATACTCAACAGTGGGTCCTAAAACTATGAGTTCCAACTTCTCCCCATCCCTCCCTCCCCACCCATTCCCTTGGGAAGGCAGGCAATTCAATATAGGCCATATTTGTGTAGTTTTGCAAATGACCTCCATAATAGTCGCATTGTGTAAGACTAACTATATTTCCCTCCCTCCTATCCTGCCTCCAATTGCTTCTATTCTCTCTTTTGCTCCTGTCCCGCCCTGAGTGTTGATTTCAAATTGCTCCCTCCTCCCATTGCCCTCCCTTCCATCATCCCCCCCACCCTGCTTATCCCCTTCTCCCCCCTTTCTTGTATTGTAAGATAGGTTTTCATACCAAAATGAGTGTGCATTTATTCCATCCTTTAGTTAAATGTGATGACAGTAAACTTCATGTTTTTCTCTCAGCTTCCCTCTTTTTTCCTCCACTAAAATGTCTCTTGCTTGCTTCTTCTATGAGGGATAATTTGCCCCATTCTATTTCACCCTCTCTCCTCCCAATACATTTCTCTCTCACCGTTTACCTTGATTTCTTTTAAGATATGCTCCCATCCTATTCAATTCACTCTGTGCTCTCTGTCTCTGTGCGTGCGTGCATGTGTGTATGTGTGTGTGTGTTCATGCACGCGTGTACATGTGTGCATGTGTGTGTGTGAGAGATCCCACCAACTACCCAGATACTAAAAAGTTTCAAGAGTTACAAATATTGTCTTTCCATGTAGGAATGTAAGCAGTTCAATTTTAGTAATTTGTTCACTTTTTCTTTTTAAAGAGGTGTTTTCATTTGTAAATTCTTTTTTCATATTTTTAAAATCATTGGACAGTTTTTCTTCTATTTCCTTCTTCAGCTGCTACAGGAGAGCTGTTTTTCATGTGAGAAGTTCAGAATCCCTTCTAATGTTTCAGATGGAAGGGAAATCTCATTGCTGACCTCTTTGGTAGTTGTGTCTTTTTCCCCATAGAAGTATTCTATGTTTTTTTCACCCTTGTGCTTTTTCTTCCTCATGATGGTGATTGTGTTTTGTGGCTTCTAGTTCTTTCAGTTAGAAGCTGCAGAACTTGGTGCTGAACTGTGTGAAAAAGCTGACAGCAGGTGTTTTTTAATCTTTTTTGTTTTGTGTTTCCCCTATCAGCCCCGAGGTTAGCTTGTTAAGTGTGGTCTGATCACAGGAGATTTCCTCAGGAGAACTGAGGCAAAGGCAAGGTCAAGGGTTGGTGATTCCAGTTGCTCTATTGTCTTCCTGTTTCCCCTGGAGGGCTGAGGCATGCTTAGATCCTAGTGTGAGTTTTCGCCCCTCCTGGAGCTCCTCTCCTATCATTAAGGCTTGCCTGAGTCCTAGTGCAAGTTACCACTTCTCTTTGCTTAGTTGGGTTGTAGTGTGAGTTTCCACCACCCTGGGGTCCCTCTCCTTCTGGTTCACCTCTGCCACTGTAGAAGGAATTCCCCCTTAGCTATTTTCCTAACCTGAGGTGTTATGAGACTATTTCCCCCCCTGCTGTTGCCATTGACCCAAGATTTTTCTGGGGAAATATTTTATGGTGCTCTCGAGGTCATCAAAGGAGGAGGAGAGAGCACTTACTGATCATTCTGCCATCCTGGCTCTGTTGGTCTCCCACCCTGGACTGCCAAGCCCTTCCACCTCCTGCTGTCTTAGATCTCTCAGGGGCCATCTTGCTTTGCTATGCTGGACCCGCTGTGCTGTGCACTGTGGGCTCACCCCTGGGGAACAGATTCTTCTCATTGGCCTTCCAGTCTCTGCTGGGCTGTGAATCAGCCACAGTCTGTCTCCTATTGGATTCTGTACCTCCAAAATTTCCAACATTCTTTCTTTTATCCAAAATTGCCATAATAATTAGAGAACTAAGATAATTTCAGTCAGAGTAAGCAGCATAATGAAAGACAGAGAGAGAAAAAAAGAGGTATCTGACAAATGTCAAGCAGTCATAATTGGATTTAGCATAAGATTTATATTGACATATAGTGAGAGGCAAGGCCAAAAGTCTAGACTGAAGTGACTTGAAGAGGGAATAGGACACTAACTTATGGATTCTCCTGCCCTGTTGGCAAAGGAGAATAACCACAAAGAATTAAGGAGTATGGGTAAAAGAGGATAAAGCTGTGCTTGAAGAGAGTTAATGAGGTGGTAGTATGTAGGAAAGAAAATGGGAGACACTGATTCAGGGAAATAGTTAAGAAATTATTGAAACAGTTCAAGTTTGAAATGAGAAGGTCATTATCTGAAATAGTAGTGGACAAGACAACTATGAAAGATACTGGGAAGGTACAATTGACAGTATTTGACCATTGCTTGTATATAGGGTCTGTGAAATAGGAAGAATTCAAAATAATGTTTTGTGAGGTTGAGGAATTTTAAATATGTTAATATCCTTATTAGCAACATGAGAGTAAGAAAAAAGATAAAATTTGGTGGGTAGAAAAGTTCAGTTTTAATAAGTCTATAATTGTATTTAGCACAAACCTGGTACACAGTTGGTTTTATTCTCATTTATGTTTTGATTGATAGTTAAATTTGAAATGATGGTGGAATATCTGCTATTATCCATTTTGATTTAAGGAAGATAGATATAGTTAATATTTTTAAAAAAGTAAATGAGTATTATGTATTGATCTTCTTGCATTTGACTCTATATGACAAGACTATAGGCAGTGTGATGAAGTTGAATGTAGGTCAATTAAGGCCTAGTGTTGGAGAAAAAGAAACAAAAAATAAGCTTCCTAATAATTAAAAGTATCCTGGAGTGGAAAGAGCTGCTTCAGGATATGTGGGTTTCCTTTACAAGAAGTCGTCAATTGGAAAATATCGGGGGCGGAACCAAGATGGCGGAGTAGAAAGATTCACATCTGCTAGCTCCGAACCCACAGCCCATGGAATCCCTCTAAAAAGAACTCCTGACAAATTCTGGAACAGTAGAAACTGTGCAGCAACACAGTGAAGGAGATTTCCATTGCAGAGAGCCCTGAAAAACCCACCGCAAAGGTACCCCAGATGGGAGTGGAGCCCTGTCCTGCAGAGCGCTCCCCTCCCCCGCCCTGGCCACGCGGCAATGAGAGGAGCCAGCAGACCCAAGCAGGCTTCAGACACCTGAATCTCCGGCAGCTGCGAAGGTCCCTCCACACACAGACGCACAGGTCAGTGAAAGAGACGGGCTGAGAGGGGAGCGGGGGATCTCCGGGACTCGGACACCCTCGGGAGGTGGCAGCTGTGGCAGAGGCAGAGACTCCCGGGGTGGGCAGGGGCTCCATTGCAAGAGATCTCTGCATAAACGCCCTGAGGGAACTGAGCCTGAGAGGCGGCCCTGGCCCCACCTGAGAACCAGCAGATAAGCTCCCATTGGAGAGTAGTCAAGCCTGCCACCAAAAGCCCTGAGGCTGGGGAGCAGCATTTGAATCTCAGACCCCAAACACTAGTTCGGGCAGACTTAGGCTGGGGTGGAGAGGACTCTCAAAAGTCAAGTAACTGGCTGGGAAAATGCCGAGAAAAGGGAAAAATACTAAGACCATAGAAGGTTATTTTCTTGGTGACCAGAGGATTGGGCC
>CM053773.1:4852406-4889878 GCA_028658325.1 Potorous gilbertii
TTTTTCATGTTTTTCTTGCATCTCTCTCACTTCTCTTCCCAGTTTTTCCTCCACCTGTCTAACTTGATTTTCAAAATCCTTTTTGAGCTCCTCCATGGCCTGAGCCCATGGGGTATCTATTTCAGATACTTGGGATACAGAAGCCTTGACTCCTATGTCTTTACCTGATGGTAAGCATATCTCTTCATCCTCAGAGAGGAATGGCGCAATCCTCTGGTCACCAAGAAAATAACCTTCTATGGTCTTAGTTCTTTTCCCTTTTCTGGGCATTTTCCCAGCCAGTTACTTGACTTATGAGAGTCCTCTCCACCCCAGCCTAGGTCTGTCCGAACTCGTGCTTGGGGTCTGAGATTCAAATGCTGCTTCCCAGCCTCAGGGCTTTTGGTGGCAAGCCTGACTGTTCTTTAATGGGAGCTTATCTGGTGGTTCTCAGGTGGGGGCAGGGCCGCCTCTCAGGCTCAGTTCCCTCAGGAGGTTTGTGCAGAGATGTCTTGCAATGGAGCCCCTGCCCGCCCTGGGATTCTCGGGCGGAGCTGCCTTTACCTAGCCTCTGCCGCAGTGGCTGCTTCCCAGGGGGTCCGAGTCCTGGAGATCCCCCTCTCCCCTCTCAGCCCGTCTCTCCTACTGACCTGTGCGTTTGTGGGTGGAGGGACCTTTGCAGTTGCTGGAGATTCAGGTCCCTGACGCCTGCTTGGGTCTGCTTGCTCCTCTCAGTGCCACATGGCCAGGGCGGGGGAGGGGAGGACTCCGTTCCCGTCTGGAGTTCCTTTGCGGTGGGTTTTTCAGGGCTCTCTGCAACGGAAATCTCCTTCACTGTGTTTCTGCGCAGCTTCCACTGTTCCAGGATTTGTCAGGAGTTCTTTTTAGAGGGAATCTATGGGCTGTGGGTTCGAAGCTAGCAAATGTGAGTCTTTCTACTCCACCATCTTCGTAATATTTTCTCCTTCACATGATAGCTCTGTAATTTGGCAACTGTATTTCTTGGGGTTTTGAGTTTGGGATCCCTTTCGGGATGAAAACGGTGGAGTCTTTCGATGACTCTTTTGCCCTCTAAATCCAGCACTTCTGGGCAGTTTTCCTTGATGATTTCCTGGAAGATATTTTCCAGGCTCTTTTCTCCATCATGGGTTTCTGGCAGGCCAATAATTCTTAAGTTTTCTCTTCTGGATCTGTTTTCCAGGTCTGTTGTTTTTCCAATTAGATATTTTACATTCTCTTCTATCTTTTCATTCTTTAGATTTTGTTTGACTGATTCTTGCTTTCTCATTGAGTCATTAGTTTCTACTTGCCCAATTCTAATCTTTATCAAATTGTTTTCTTCTGTTACCTTTTGCATCTCCTTTTCCATCTGCCCAATTTTTCTTTTTAAGGAGCTATTTTCTCCAGTTAATTTTTGAACTTCCTTTTCCATTTGTTCAATTTTCCTTTTCAAAGAGATGTTCTCATCAGTGAATTCTTTCTTCATAATTTTAAGATCATTAGTCAGTTTTTATTCTTTTTCCTTCTTCAGCTGTTCCAGGATACCTGCTTGTGTGAGTGAGCACTTCATAATCCCTTCTGAAGATTCAGATGGAAGTACAGTCTCACCTCTGACCTCTTTGGTGTTTGCATTTTGACCCTTATTCCCATAGAAAAATTCTATGGTTCTTTTGGTCCTCTGAGTTTTCTTATTCATGATGTTGATTGAGTGTTGTGGCTTCTGGTTCTTTCAGTCGAAATCTAGAGAACTTTTTGCTGAGCTGACATGTGAAAAAGCCAAAAACAGGGTTTTGCTTTGTGTTTCCCCAATCAGCCCTGGGTTTAGCTTGTTAAGTGTGGGGGAGGAGTGGTCTGGTCACAGGAGATCTCTTCAGCTCACCTGAGGCAAAGAAAAGCTCAGAGGCTGGTAAGCCCAGCTGCCCTATTGTCTTTCTGATTCCCCTGGACAGCTGAGGCATACCTAGATGCTAATGCATGTTCCCACCCCTCCTGGGGCTCCTCTCCTGATGCTGAGGCTTGCCTGGGTCCTAGTGCAAGTTTTCCCTGCCATGGCTTCTCTGTCCTACCAGTTTGCCTCTGCCACCTTAGGAGGAATCCCCCTTAGCTATTTTCCTTGCCTCAGTTATCATGAGACTATTGGCCTCCTTCTGCTGTTTCTGCTGATCTGGGTTTTTCTGAGAAAATATTTTATGGTTCTTTCACAGTCATCAAGGAGGGAGGAGAGAGCATTTACTGATCACTCCGCCATCCTGGCTCCTGGAATTTCAAGTAGGTGACTTACCGAAGTTTGACCTTCGGGCTGAAGGTCTCAGGAGTTGCTGAGCTGATATCTGGCCCTCCATGGCTTTCACTGACTTGGTTTGGCTTGTCTCCCTCCCTCGATTTTGCTCCTCTGGTTCCGAGCGCCGCTGAGATTTCTCGGGTCCCTTCTGCTCCACTGTGTTGGCCATGCTGCACTCTGAGCTGTGGGCTCACCCCTGCAGAACAGATCCCTCCCGTGGATCCTCCAGTCCAACATGAGCTCCAAATCTGTCACCTTCTGTCTCCCACTGGATTCCACACCTCCAAAATTTGGTCAGATTCTCCTTTCAGAGGTATCTGAAGGAGTTTGTCTGAGAGCTTAGGTGAGTTGCTGCTCTCACTCTGCCAACTTGGCTCCCAATATGTGTTTTTTTTTAAACAAAAAACATACTTCAACTACAGTAAAAAGATTAGGGGATGGAGTAAAATCTACTATGCCTTAACTGAAGTTAAAAAGAAGAAAGAACCAGAGGTAGCAATCCTGATCCCAAAGTAAAAGCAGAAAGAGACATACTTAAAAGTAATAAGGAAGAGAGCTACATTTTGCTGAAAGGTACCATATAAAATGAAGCAATATCAGTATTAAACATATATGCACCAAGTGACAGAGCATCCAGATTTTAAAGGAGAAATTAAGGGAGCTATGGGAAGAAATAGACAGTAAATGAACACTAGTGGGGTATCTCAACTCTCCCCTCTCAGAACACGGTAAATCAAATAAAAAAAATAAGAAGAAACTAAGGAGGCAAATTGAATGTTAGAAAAAGGTAGATATGACAAACCTTTAGCACAATTTAGACATAAATGGTAAGACCACAAACAAATTAGAAGTGTAAGGAAGTGTCTGTCTATCAGATATATGGGGAGGGGAAGAATCCATGACCAAATAAAGGACAGAGCATTACAAAATGCAAAATAATTTTCATTAAATTAAATTTAAAAACTTTTATGCAATCAAAATCAATGGAACCAAGATTAGAATGAAAGAAGGAAGAAGAAATTAAGGAAGTTACAAGGAGAAATAGACAGCATAATCATATTGGTGGGGAATGGGGAACCTCAACCTCTCCCCCTCTAGACCTGATAAATCTAACCTCAAAGTAAAGAAGAAAGAAGTTAAGGAGGTGAATAGAATTCTGGAAAAGGTGATATGACAGTTTTTTGGATAAGACTAAAATGAGATAAAAAAGAATATACCTTTTTCTCAGAGATACATGGTACATACACAAAAAATTGAACATGTACTACGGCATAAAAACCTCAAAATCCAATGCAGAATGGCAGAAGTAGTCAATACATCCTTTTCAGATCATGATTCAATAAAAAAGTATATCTAATAAAGAGCCATGAAATGATAAATCAAAAATTAGTTGAGTGGGTGGGTCAGATAAGAAATCATAAAACAATAACTTCATTCAAGTGAATGGTAATAATGAGACAATATTCCTGAACCTATAGGGTGCAGCAAAAGCAGTTCGTATGGGCAGTTTTATATCTTTAAATGTTTACATGAATGAAATACAGAAAGAAGAGATCAATGAATTGGATATGGAACTGAAAAAGCTAGAAAAGGAAAAAATTGAAAATCCTCAAATAAATATCAAATTAGCAGTACTGAAAACCAATGGAGATAGTTATAAAATTGAAAATAAGAAAACTATTGAACTAATAAACAAATCTAAGAGCAGATTTTATAAAAAACAATAAAATTGATAAAACTATGGTCAATCTTATAAACACAAAAGAAAGAAGAAAACCTGATTACCAGTATCAAAAATGAAAAGGATGCATTCACCTCCAATGAAGAGGAAATTGAAACAATATTTAGAAATTATTTTGCCCAAATGTATGAACGTAAATTTGAGAATCTTATTGAAATGGATGAATATTTACAAAATAAAAATGGCCCAGATTAATAGAAAAGGAAGTAAAATATTTATATTACCCTTTTTCAGAATAAGAAATTGAACAAGCCATCAATGAATTCCCTAGGAAAAATCTACCAGGTCAGATGGATTTACAAATGAATTCTATCAAACCTACAAAGAACAGTTAATTCCAATATTATATAGGCTATTCGGTAAAGTCAGCAAAGAAGAAGTCTTACCAAATTATTTTTATGATATATATATGGTGATAACATCTAGATCAGGAAGAGCCAAAACAGAAAAAGAAAATTATAGACCAATTTCCTAAATGAATACAGATGCAACATTTTAAAATAAGATATTAGCAAAAAGATTACAGCAAATCATCAAGAGAATAATATACTTTGATCAGGTAGGATTTATACCAGGAATACAGGACTGGTTCATTCTAGGAAAATGGTAAACATAATTGATTATATCAACATCTTGACTTTACACCCCTGTAGTTATATCTTTGAGAAGAAAGTATGCAAAATAAACAGAGTGACATGAATTGATTTGAACCATTTGAACCATTTTCTATGCAGGTTTTAGGATGCAATGAAGTTAAAATCCCCCAAAAGTTGAATGTTAATTTTGTGATTTTTTTACCTGTGAATCTTAATAACCAAGGTGGGTGGGGAGGAGTGGTGTATCAAATAAAGGAGCTTACTCAGAGATTAGATAAAGGTTGAGGTAAGTCATTTAGGAATCATGAAGATTGGATAGGGGAACAAAATAACAAAATAATATATGAGCAATTGCATAGAATTAGTTGCAATTCCAAATATTCAGCATAATGAGTTGTGAATACCCCAGTAATCCCAGTATCATCTGATTTTTTAAAAATCCTCCCCAAAAATTTCTTTCCCAATAACTTAGCCACAACTCAAGCCAAAACGCCTTGAAGGCCAAAGATCTTTGAAACAATTAACTAAATTTTGGTCCAGAAAAAGCCCACTCTGATCTCCTTTGACCCATTTCTTCTTCAAGAGGTCCATTGGAAAGGATCTTTCAATTCACTTATCCTGTGGTTCATGAGACGGAAGATTCACCCAACTGGTTTGTCAAAGAGAAAATTGAGCATTTATTACATATATTCCCATTCATTTTATCATAACAAAACAAATAAAACCTCACATGTATATGAAATATCATAAAAACAGACAGAATATAGCACATACATATATATGGCATTCCAATAATTATTTCTGAAATATTTCAGCTGACTTTATGACCTAAACAAATTGTTTCTAAAGTCATTTTGGGAGAACAGATCCTGACTATAGAAAGGGCTGGTAGCCAGTCACTGAATAGCTCATTCACAGCTGATTTAGTCATTATTTTAGTAACCTCAATAATGGGTCATAATTAAATTGGTTTATTAGTAATTGGATTAAAAATGCATGATCTATGCCACACACGAGTAAGGCTTTCTTGTTCTATCCTTTCTTCCAGTTCTATGAGTCTATAATATTTGTCATTTTTTTTCCTTGATAGTGGTGACATTCATATGAAGCTATTGTTACCAATAAGGAAATTGTTTCTTTATCTTACCCAGGGAACAAACATTACAATTGGGACTCAGGCTGAGATTATTTTTTTTTCTGTTTGTTTTGTTTTGTTTTTTACTCCAAGTCTTGTAATTTTTGTTTTGTTTTGTTTTGTTTTCTTACAGTATTGTCAGAGGTTTGGTGAAGTCAGCTAGAACCATCTCTGGACAACCAATTATTACATTTTCACTATAAATATTTCCTTCCAAGAAATTTGAAAATTATATAAATCAGAGCTTGATTTATTGTTTTGTTGACTGTCTAGACTTTAAAAACTGATGGAGAAAATGTTAATAATGAAAATTGACCTTAAAGTGTTTTGGGGGTATTTTTTCTCAGAGAGCTGATTGTTAAACATTTATCAGCACTCCCCTGACACCAACCATTATTCCAGTCTCTTATGCTCACCAAAGCAATAAATAATCTTATTGCTGATATTTACACAGTGATTTACTATTTATAAAATATTTCTATAGACATTATTTTATCCTCACAGTAGTCATGTGTAGGAATTACAAAGCCCCCTTTAGAAGATAAAGAAAACTGAAATCCAGAACTAAGTGGAGTTGTTATTCAACATGAAACAGTTTGTGTCAAAGCCTCACTTTGAACACAGAGTTACAAACTCTGTTATATATGTGTGTGTATGTATACATAAAGACATCTTCCTTTTTTCAAGTTTTAACCAAGAGCTAGTGTCTACGTTTATATGTATGCGTGTGGATGTGTCTGTGTATGTATAGATATATACGTTCATATATACAGAATATACATATGCATATAAACACATATATATAAACATTTAGCCTCTTTTCCTAAATTCACCACTTTTCATAAATTATTAATTTAACGGAGGCAACATTTTCTTTTATCTCTTTCTTATTCATCATAGAGTAAAAGATTTTGTATCTTTCATTTCCATGTGTAAACTGAATCTCATTTTCTACTTTACCTCTTCAGATTGCTATTTGAAACTCAGTTGGGTTTCGGTTTTTTTTCTTCTATTGTTCAGTTTTCTCCTTTGTTACTTACCATTTCTTTGTCCTTGCTCCCTTACTGTTTACATGAAGAAGAGCATGTACATATTGCTATCATGCTTATAACTTGCTTCTCATGTAACATTTTGATGAACTTCAATAAAGAGAGGAAGCATGAAAGAGGTGAGAAAGACAAAGACAGATACATAGAGACAGGAAGAGATAGAGACAGAAAGACAGAGAAAAGTCAGAGTCAGAGACAGACTCAGAAAGAGACAGAGAAAGAAAAAAGACATTGACAGAGACAGAGAAGTAGAGGCAAAGAAAGAGAAAAACAAAGACAAAGTAGACTGACAGAGCTAGAGAGAGAGAAAGACAGAAACACAATCACTCACAAAACCCTGAGAAAGGAAAAAAAGGAGCAAAAAAATGGGGGAATTTGGGAAGTGGTCATTTACTTATCACAGCAAGTGGCAAGCAGCCAGTGTATTGTTCCAAATACTGCTTTAATTACCTTTTGTATTCCTTGGAGAGGACCAAGAACTTTCTACTTTATGAGCAACAGTTTTCCCTGAAGAAAACCTTTGCCTCTAGTTCTACAGAAAATCTCCTAGAAGCTTCTGTGCAGCTAAATTTGCTATTTAAAAGCAAACAAAAAAGTTTGTGTTTTCTTCACAGATATTTTTTCTCTTTATTCTTCCTAGAATTATGAGAGAGATGGAAAGAGACAGACAAAGCAAGAGGGAGAAAATGTGTAGATAAATAATGTGTTAGGTTTAAACAGGTTCTGACAGAACTGATGATATTCATAGTGACCAAGAAGGCATCCTGCCAAACCAGTAATGGATCAATGTAAATACCCCAAAGAGACATCTATGGGTTTCCCTATGCCTCTAACATTGAATTGCTCTCAAATAAGATGCAGTCAATAAGTCAATGAACTCTATGCATTGTTGGCTCAGTTCATAGCTTTATGTAATTTAGGACAAACCTGAAAAATAGGTTTGTGATCCAATAAGGCTAAGAGGAGATTACTTACAATCATTGTATGGCCACTGCTAAAACTGGAAAAGAGGTCTTGTAGGGAGAACAATTTTTAGTAGGAAAATATAATAACAGGAAATATATATCGAGAATTTAATATACCTATAATTTTAATACAAAATTATTACTGAATTGATGTAAACACCTGGGCTATCAAAGAGTACTGGGTAATAATAACCCACATGTTATCCAAACTTCAGTATTCTCAGTCTTGATATGGTACTCTTTTTCAAAAATTATTTGCTCAAGAATGTTTCTACCTCCTTCACTGATACCGGAAGGGAAAAAAATAAGATATACACACATCAGGACAAAGCTGGAAAAAATGAATGAAAGAGGGAGTGAGTGGATAAGGGAATTTTTAAAAATAGTTTAGCTTATATTTCTATAGTTACTTAAGCTTTACAAGGTACCACATATATTATCACATTTAATTCTCACAACAATACTACGAGGTAAGTGATATTTTTATCCCTACTTTGCAAATGATGAAATTGAAGACTATAGAGATTGACTTATCCAGGGTTTCAGGACTAAGCGAAGCAGAATGACTTCCTTGGTTTGAAATACACATGATTCCACTATTTTTTACTTACTTATTTTTTTTTTTACTGTTTTTACTTACTTAATTTTCTAATAGAGTAAATTGAGGACTGGGAAATTGGTAGCTATCAAAACATCACATGTAATATTTAAATTTAGAAGAAACCATCATCATGAAAATGAATGCAAACATACTTGTGCTCAGACAAATGAATGCCCATAAATATTGAGGGTGAATATTAGGAAATACATCAAGGTTGTTATTTCTTCTCCCACTCTTCTCTGTATAAATTTGCTTTTCTCTCTCTCTCTCTCTCTCTCTCTCTCTCTCTCTCTCTCTCTCTCTCTCTCTGTTTCCCTGAAATCAAGAATAGACTACTTTAGGATACTGGGAAGTGATAGAAAGGCAATTTAATATATGGGATTGAATTGGATGTAAAAATACATATTCCCTATAGTGATATCATTTGTCCTCCTCATCCCCACTTTTACATTCCTAAATCATCAGGTGTGCATAGTCATCATGAAGTATGGCAGATCTCATCACATGCCAGATATATTTCCTAGGAAAACATTTGATCTCTGCATTGTTTATGTCAGATTAATAGATATCTAAGTCAGGGACTCCCTAATCACCACCACCTCTCTTCTTCTATCCTGATTAAAACTATAGATTCAAATCATCATTCTTTGAAGTACAAGATGCTGCTTCCTCCAGATTTGAGTCAGTTGTCTACTATAAAGGAAGAAACTTAGGTCTTCTATTACAAATTTCCAAGCATTCCACTATGCTAAGTGCTTGGATACAAATGTGAACAAGCAAAACAGTTTATGTGCTAAACAAACTTACATTCTGATGAGGAATATATGACACATTCAGGAGAACAAGACTTGATTAAGAGGATACATAGTCCATGAAGGATTTAGAAATGGCATTGCAGTTTTCAGAAAAAAAAGAAAAGCTATCAAAAGCCACATGAAAAATGTACTAAATCAATGTAGGTTAGAGAAACACAAATTCAAGCAACTCTGAGTTACTGACTTACACCTATCAAATTGGATAACATGACGGAAAATGAAAATAAGAAATACTGGAGGTTATGTGGAAAAATTGGGACACTGTTTGTGTATTTGTGAGCTAATCTGACCATTCTGTGAAACAATGTAGAACTGTACAAATATTTTTACCCGGTAATACCATGGATAGTTCAGTATTTCAAAGAGATCAAAGGAAAGGGAAAAGTGCCTATTTGTATAAAAACCTTTATACACAAATCTAAAGCTTTTTTTGTGGTGGCAAATAATCAGAAATATAGGGGATGCCTTTCGATTGGGGAATGGTAAACAAGTTGTAACATACGATTGTGATAGAATACTATTGTGCTTTAGGAAATAATGGACATTTATAACTTACAGTTTGCCAGGCTACTGTGGGCTTATGTTTATGCAATGGGTTTATTTGGAAAAGCAGAATGCCATTTTTTCTCTGTCTTAATACTGCATACCCCTGCTTTCCTGGATATTAGATTCTATTTGAAGACCCAGGCTATACCCTACCTCTTTCATAAAGGGTTGTCTGGTCATCTTGGTCTCCTCTAAAATCCTATATCAATTATGGTCCTAACAATTAATTTAGCAATAAATCATGTACTGAATCATGACACCTCTTCTTTTATTGCCCTAAAATATTACTTAAATGTTATATTTAATTTTCAAATGTTAGTTCTTATCTTTCCAGGTTGCTCATCAGCTTTTTCTTTTAAGATAAAGGACTTATAAGGAGAGTTAAGCTCCAGGAATATTCCTTTAGTTACTTAAAATTGTGTGTGTGAATTGACCTTATTTCCCCATTCATAATTCTTGTCTTTTAGGGTTCTTTCAGTTGGGAGATTGAAGTTTCAGAGCTCTTGCTTTTGAAAAGTAGAAGGTTCTGAATTTTGGATATTGTCATATTTTCATTCTTTTACTTAAATTTTTTGTCTTTTTGTTTTCATTTTAAAAATAAAGTTATATAAAGCTTATGGATTAAAAGGAATAAATTTTAAATTAAAAAAATAATGAGCAGGATGATTTCAGAAACTTCTATGAAGATTTATCTGAACTGAAATAAAATGAATGGTCCTAACAATTAGTTTGGCAATTAATCATGTACTCACTCATGACAACGCTTCTTCTATTGTCATAAAATGTTATTTATATATCATATTTAATTCTCAAATATCTTTCCAGTTAGATTATTAGCTTTTTTTAAAGAAAAAGGACTCTTCTTTGTAACCCTTGAAGTACCTGGAAAAATGAATTCTATAAAATATAAATTTAACAAATGGATGTTGATTTCTTTTGGGTGCTTGATTTTAATGAATACAAAAGGTACTGAAGTGAATGTGATGTTTTAATATGTGTATACTGTATTGACAAATATCTGTTTTGTGACATAGTGTTTAGTAGAATTTTTCATGTTATATGTCAGTAATTTGTACTGAAGAAAGGATTTACAATGAAAAGATAATACAAAGTAGCAAGTACAATGAAATAATACAAAAAAGTCTGAAGATTTATTACAGGTAGAGTATATCACCTCATCACAAATCAACCAATCAATAAGCATTTATTACGCTATTGTCATGTACTAATCTTTGCATGACATGTTGGGGATCCAAAACAGAGAGAGACATAAATATATCTCCATGTCACTGATATATTGATCATTAGCACTATGATTTCTGTTTAATCAGTGATTTGTAGCATCTGGAGTCATATTTTTTGTACATGGGAGCTTAGCCTAGACTATTGCTATTGGTAGGACTGGGAGAATGATAAAGATGGGGAAAAAAACTATTTTGGGAGTTGGGCAAGAAATTATGTGGAATTTTATCAGCTAGATTTTATTAGTGTTTTATTGTCTCTTAAATGATCAGAATAGAAGAAGAAAAGTACCCATTCCCTAGATGTGTTCATTTGTCATGAATCATGCCTAAACACAGTATGTTTTTGA
This sequence comes from Potorous gilbertii, assembly GCA_028658325.1. Classification (NCBI taxonomy): domain Eukaryota; kingdom Metazoa; phylum Chordata; class Mammalia; order Diprotodontia; family Potoroidae; genus Potorous; species Potorous gilbertii. Next base: position 4,863,706 of record CM053773.1, read on the forward strand.
ATAGTGTCATTTCCCTCCAGCAAGTGACTCCTGTCAGAACAACTCAGGAAGAAAAAGACAGCATAGCACTTGATTAGGTCCTGAGAGTCAGATATATCCTCTCTCACTCCCAGAGATCTGAGTTTTGTCTTCTGCATGCACCATCCCTAAAAGCTGCAGTAAGTACTAGTTCCCATTTAGGCATCCAGTCAAATTTACAAATGATTCCTCAGAAGACTGTTTTGCAAATGAGGCCTCTTCCTCTGCCAGGTCATTTGAGAGATTTCTCTCACTTTAAAAAAAAAAAAATGAAACAAGTATGAACACCGAGTTCTTTTGTTTATATATCTGTCTTAGCCTGTTTTGTTCCTGGGGGCAAAAAATGCTGTAATGGAAAACTTGTTAGAAAAGTTCCCAAAGTGATTACCATAGGAATTCCCTAATTAACAGAGAAATATGTCCACAAAGGGACTGAGTTCAATAATAACTCAGCACACACTGCACTGTATAATTATGTTGTTTCTCTAATCCCTCTTATTAATGCCTTCACTTCTCTTTAATATCAGGTAGTTCTTTTCATCTAAGGAAAAAAAGGGAAAGAACTTTAAAAATTTACATATTGTTCAAAGTTATGTGCTGTTTTTTGCAGATAAGGCAAATAGGAGCAAAATTGGTAGTTTCTTCATTTTCATATCATGCTGAATGTCATAGAATGTAAAGTGTGCATATTACTCTTAAAATAGTTTTAATATCCTGTTCCACATTGAAGATAGAGAAAAATGGTTATGGGGGATGGGATACTTAGGTATGCCAGCAAGAAAAATATGTTTTTCTAAAGGACTACAATTTCAGTTTAATATGAATTTTTCTAATTACAGATACTTTTGTAGCAATATACCAATGTCATTTTTAAAATCTTCATTGTCTTCATTGATACTTAACTGAGGGATTATGGTACTATGGAGCATAGCTTCCTAATGAATGCTAGATTTGTCCTGGAAAGAATCCTCAAAGTCATTTATATAATCCAAGATTTGATGTGCAAACTGAGGTAGTGAAATGACTTGTGTAAGATCACAAAGGTAAGTGCAAGAATTGGAATTTGAATTTTTGTTTGACATCAAAGTCACTATTCTTTTCATTGTAATAGGATGTTGGATCTGGCATAAAAAGACATGAGTGTAAATCGTACCTTTCTCATCGGCTGTGTGAGAATGGATAGAAAAACAACCTCTCTGAGCTACAATTTACTCACATGTAAAATGAGATCCACAGCAGAAGGAAATGGTGAACAAGTCAACAATTTTTGGCAAGACAACACCATGGACAGTTTGGTACAAGGATTATTAAGAATTAAAAATGACTGAACACCTGAACAACAAAATGACAGGCATAGATTTCAGTGACTTCCAGTTTTTTGATTCCACAAACTGCTTTCAAAAACAACTATAATAATTGTTGTAATCCACCATATAAATTAAAATATAAATATTATATATATACATATATATGATATACTTACAACATACATATCTATATGCAATTATATATGTATACACACACACACATATATATGTACTATATATATATATACTATATATATATATATATATATATATATATATATATATGTTTGCTTAAAGTAATAATATGTATTTCAAGAGGAAAATCTCTTATACCATCACTATCATCACCATCATCACCATGAATCCTAAAATTTCATGAATCAATAAAAGGAAATGGCTAGATTAAGGTAAATCATTGTCCCTTTCAGATTCAAATTTATATCACTGTGTGTGTAATGAACGTAGTGGCTCCTCACAATAGTAACTTGTATAGGTCTTGTGCATTTTTGTATGCATAAAATATGCACACAATTTTACACAGTTTAGACATAAAGGGTGGAAGTACATAAAAATTAGCAGAGCAAGGAATAGTTTACTTGTCAGAGCTATGGAGAAGCGAAGAATTTATGACCAAACAAGAGACAGAGAAAATTATCAAATGCAAAATGAATAATTTTTGTTGCATTAAATTTAAAATAAGTTTTTGTACTAAGCCAATACAACCAAGATTAGAAGGGAAGCAGAAAGCTGGGAAATATTTTTTACAGCCAGGGTCTCTAATAAAGGATTCGCCTCTAAAATACATAGGAAACTGAGTCAAATCTATAACAATACAAGTCATTCCCCAATTGAAAGATAGTCAAAGTGTATGAACAGGCTGTAAAAAGATGAAAAAAATTACAACTGTCTATAGTCATATGAAAAAATGCTTTAAATCACTATTGATTAGAGAAATGCAAATAAAACAACTACGAGATACCAAATCATAGAAAAACAGGAAAATAAAATGTTAGAGAAGATGGGGGGAAATTGGAACACCAATGAATTCATTGTTGATGAAGTTGTGAACTGATGTAATCATTGTTGAGAGCAATTTGGAACTTTGCCCAAAGGGCTATAAAACTGTGAATATTCTTTGATCCAGCAATATTGCTACCACTCTATATCCCAAAGAGATCATAAAAATTGGAAAAGGACACAAATGTACAAAATCATTTATAGCGGCTCTTTTTGCATGAAAAAAATTAGAAATTGAAGGGATGTTCATCAATTGGGGAATGACTGAAAAAGTTGTTGTTTATGAATGTACTGGAATACTACTATTTCATAAGAAATGGGGAGCAGGCAGAAGTCAGAAAATGCTGGAAAGACTTGCCTGAATTGATGATGAGTGAAGCGACCAGAACCAGAACACTATACACAGTAAGAGCAATATTGTCCAATGACCAGCTTTGTGAGATTTAGCTTTTCCCAGCAATGCAAAGATATGTCAATTTTGAAAGACCCATGATCAAAAATCCTAGGCATACCTAGAGAAAGAATTTTTGAGTCTGAACATAAATAGAAGCATATAATTTCGCTTTTTGGGTTTGTTTTTCTTTCTCTCTTGTTCTGCTTCTTTGACAACATGACTAATGTGGAAATATAGTTAATATGACTATATATGTGTGGCCTATGTAAGATTGCATGCCACCTTGGGGAAGGAGCAGTGAAGAGAGAGTAGGAATTTAGAAATTAAAATCTTTTAAATGCAAATGTTGAAAGTTACATTTTTTAAAAATATATTTATTTATTTATGTAACTTTTTACATTCATTTTCACAAAATTTTGGGTTCCCAATTTTCTCCCCATTTGCCTCATTCCCTCACCACAATAAACCGAGCATTCTTATTTCCCCTATCACCAATCTGCCATATCTTCTATCATCCCTCCCTTTTTTGTCCCCGTTTTCTCTTTTGTCCTGTAGGGCCAGATAACTTTCTATTCCCCATTACCTGTATTTCTTATTTTCTAGTAGCAAGAACAATACTCGACAGTTGTTCCTGAAACTTTGAGTTCCAAATTCTCCCCATCTCGCCCTTCCCTCATTCCCTTTGGAAAGGCAGGCAATTCAATATAGGCCATATCTGTGTAGTTTTGCTAATGACTTCCATAATAGTCCTGTTGTGTAAGACTAAGTATATTTCCCTCCATCCGATCCTGCCCCCCATTGTTTCTATTCTCTCTTTTGATTCTGTCCCTCCCCAAGAGTGTTGACTTCAAGTTGCTCCCTGCTCTCATTGCCCTCCCTTCCATCATCCCCCCCACTCTGCTTATCTCTTTTCCCCCACTTTCCTGTATTGTAGATAGGTTTTCCTACCAAAATGCATGTGCATTTTATTCCTTCCTTTAGTCGAATGTGAAGAGAGTAAACTTCATGTTTTTTTTTTCTCAGTTCTCCTTTTTCCCTCCACTAAAAAGTCTCCTGCTTGCCTCTTCTATGAGAGATAATTTGCCCCATTCCATTTCACCCTCTCTCCTCCCACTACATTTCTCTCTCACCATTTACCTTGATTTCTTTTAAGGTGTGATCGATCCCATCCTATTCAATTCACTCTGTGCTCTCTGTCTCTGTGTGTGCGTGCATGTGTCTATGTGTGTGTGTGTGCATGCAAGCATGCATGTATTTGTGTGCGTGTGTGTGTAATCCCACCAACTACTCAGATACTGAAAATTTCAAGAGTTACAAATATTGTCTTTCCATGTAGGAATGTAAACAGTTCAACTCTGATAAGTCCCTTATGACTTCTCTTTGCTGTTTACTTTTTCATGCTTCTTCTCATTCTTGTGTTTGAAAATCAAATTTTCTTTTCAGCTCTGGTCTTTTCATGCAGAATGCTTGAAAGTCCTCGATTTCATTAAAAGACCATATTTTCCCCTGAAGTATTATACTCAGTTTTGCTGGGTAGGTGATTCTTGGATTTCATCCTAGTTCCTTGACCTTCTCGAATATCCTATTCCACATCCATCGATCCCTTAATATAGAAGCTGCTAGACCTTGTGTTATACTTGAATTGTTTCTTTCTAGCTGCTTGCAATATTTTCTCCTTGACATGGGAACTCTGGAATTTGACCACAATGTTCGTAGGAGTTTCTCTTTTTGGATCTCTTTCAGGTGGTGTTCAGTGGATTCCCTGAATACTTATTTTGCCCTCTGGTTCTAGAATATCAGGGCAGTTTTCCTTGATAATTTCATGAAGGATGATGCCTAGGCTCTTTCTTTGATCATGGCTTTCAGGTAGTCCCAAAATTTTTAAATTGTCTCTCCTGGATCTATTTTCCAGGTTAGTTGTTTTGTCCAATGACACATTTCACATTCTCTTCCATCTTTTCATTCTTTTGGTTTTGTTTTGTGATTTCTTGGTTTCTCAGAAAGTCATTAGCCTCCATCTGTTCCATTCCAATTTTAAGAGAACTATTTTCTTCAGTGAGCTTTTGAACCTCTTTTTCCATTTGGCTAATTCTGCTTCTCCTTATTGTCTTTTTAAATCTCTTTTGCCAATTGAGTTAGCCTATTTTTCAAGGTGCTATTTTCTTCAGCCTTTTTTTGGGTCTCCTTTAGCAAGGTATTGACCCATTTTTCATGCTTTTCTTGCATCTCTCTCATTTCTCTTCCCAATTTTTCCTCCACCTGTCTAACTTGATTTTCAAAGTCCTTTTTGAGCTCTTCCATGGCCTGAGCCCATTGGATATCTATTTCAGATGTTTGGGATACAGAGGCCTTGACTTCTATGTCTTTTCCTGATGGTAAACATTGTTCTTCCTCATCAGAAAGGAAAGGAGTTAACATCTGGTCACCAAGAAAGTAACTTTCTATGGTCTTATTTTTTCCCCTTTTCTGGGCATTTTCCCCACTAGTTACTTGACTTCTGAAATTCCTCTCCACCCCCACCCAGATCTGCCCAGCTAGTGCTTGGGTTCTGAGATTCAAATGCTGCTCCCCAGCCTCAGGTCTTTCAGTGGTAAGGCCTGGCTGCTATTCAATATGAGCTTAACTTCTGGTGCTCGGGTAAGGACAGGGCCGCCTCCCAGGCTCAGTTCCCTCAGGGGTTTTATGAGGAGATCTTCAGTAATGGACCCCAGGTCCTGCCTGCTCCAGGAGCCTCTGGCCACCTCTGCCTCTGCTGCTGCCTCCTGAGGGGGCTTGACTTATGGAGACACCCCGCTCCCCTCTCAGCCATCCCAGAAGTCTCTCTCACTGACCAGTAGCTCCTGTGGGTGGAGGGACCTTTCGTGGCCGCCAGAGATTCCATCCCTGAAGCCTGCTCGGATCTGCTCCTCTTGGTGCAGTGCAGCCAATGCAGGGTTAGGCTCTGCTCCCAACTGGTGTGCGACAGATCTTTGGAATCGGTTTTTTGGGGTTCTCTGGAATGGAAATCTCCTTCACTCTGTCGTTGCGTGGCTTCCAGTGCTTCAGAATTTGTTGGGAGTTCTTTTTACAGGAAATTTATGGGCTGTGGGTTCAGAGTTAGCATATTTGAGTCTTTCTACTCTGCCATCTTAACTCCTCCCACTACATTTTTAAAAATACACAAAATTTGTGCATTTTGTCTGTTGCATAAAAATTAACATCACTTCTTCAGGACAGGGATTATTTCATACTTGTCTTTATATTACTATGACCTGGTACATAGACGTTACTTAATAAAATGCTTGATGTTTGATCTGTTGATTATTGATTGAAAGCAGAAAAAGGTTGAAAATAAATCTGGCAAATTGGAATAAAGATATATTGTCCATTCATTTTATAAACAAAACAGAACTGTCCATGTGTTATTTTTAAATAGTTGGAATTTCATTTTCTGTACTTATGAGTTTTAGAAATGAAATGTGGGCCTTTGGGATAATATCATATTTTATTTATTATTACCAGGGATTTCTCCACTCACTTCAGCTATTAAACCGTTCTGTTGTACTACACATGATTACTTCTGGGTTAGGATTCTAATAGAATACTATAACAATAGAATAGGAGCCTCTATGTTCATCCTCTTACCAAAATAAATTAGGAAGCAATAGAGAATGGAAGAGTGGTGGAGTCAACAAAAGTCATCGTTGAAAATGAATTTATTTACTAAGTAAATCTGTGTATAGTGCTACATGCAAGAAAGAGGACAAAATGGCAAGCAGCCAAGGCACCTATTTTTGTGGATAATGTTAATAATGATATCAATTTCTCTAGTCTAAACTACAAATATATTATGAGTTAGTTCTTTCCAGAAATCCTGACCTACAACCTTGCTTTTTTATCCAATTATCACCATGGCATGCCCCTTGTTATATTGCTAACTCATGCAGCATATGTATTACGATGTATATTGCAAATTCATATATTAAGTGGGTGGAGTTCTTTTACTCATTACACATAACCATAGTTATAATGTCAACTGAACAATTTTCAGGTAAATTTAGGTTTTCTAAGTTGTAGAATATGAGAAGAGAACAATTAAATGTGTTTCTTGCTATTACTCAGAAATAAAATTTTATCTTCTAACTTTATGTGTTTCTACAGACAATTCCACATGCCTGCAATTCCACATTTGCCCCATTCTTAGCATTCTTACCTTCCTTTGTGGCTTACTTCAGGTGTCCTGAATCACCAAGAATTATGTAATTGTAACAGCAAGCACACTGTCATACACAGGAAGGTCTGCTCCACAGGTTTTTAGATATGCTTTTCTAAGAAAAGCAACCTCAAAAGAGGTAAACAATCTTGCCAAGCACACATATCATTCACTTAGTTCAGCGGGAAAAGTCAGCACCCTGAACTTCAGAGAAAATACAAACAAAAATTACAAGCAGAATTGCAAACAAAAAGACAAAGACACTGGGCTTCCAACTGCCTGCATGTGAACAACACATATATGGCTAAAAGAAAGAGAGGCATCAATAACTGAGTTTTCAAGGAAGTGGGGTGGTGCTCCTTAACAGCTACCCAGAGTCTTGTCTGGTCTGACTTGAGCCCCAAAGCAAAACCTCACCTCTGAGTATATATACACTTTTCACAGTCAGAGGTCAAGACCCTCATGACCCAGGGACTTATTAGCAATTAACAAAAGGTATGGACCTTCATACAAAAAAGACTCCTCTAATCAAGATTCCCTTAATAGCCCCCACCTGAGCCCTACTAATGGGCAAGGAAGGTGTTTAACTCCCATTACAGTAACAAAAGAATGGCTTTGCTCCATACTAGACCAGAAGGAGGTTTAAGTAAACTTCTTGTTTCATATTGCCAGTTCTAGATCCAATTTTTCACAGTCAAATACATCATCTCTTTTAAGGCTTTTTTTCATCTAGATCTACACACCTCTATATGTATGCATCTATGTATGTATTCTTGTATGTATGTGCACATATATCATCTTTCTGTCTCTATTTTATACATATATATTTACATATATGTAAAATAAGTGAATATATAATTCTATCTGCACAGGTACACATACCTATACTTATTTATTTATATATCCTGGTGTAGTTTACAGAAGATCATTCTCTCTGCTTTCTCAAGGATTTTAATCCCTGTTACATAGCATTGCTCTCCATCCCAAACTCTGTCCTTTTCTTTTAGGACTTCTTTTTATATGTTGATATCCTCTCTATAAGCTTTGCTTGCTATTTCACCCATTAACTCAACGTCTTTGATTTTTACCTTCATTCTACCTCAAATAAACACAGGGATGCTCATACCCTTGATCTCATCACCATCAACAATTTTCTGCAATACAAAGTTCCCTCTGAATATAATTTCCTATTATTACAACTCTACATTATGATTTACCTTTCCCAAAACATATCCTTAATATTGTAGCTTCTAATCATTCTCCCTCTGTTCTCTTTTCCCAGGCCCTCACTCCTAATTTAGTTTCATTTTTCTCCCTTGCAACATTTTGATCACAGGATAAAACCTTCTCATTAAGTTCCTTACTCTTTTGTCCTAATCACGGCTTACTTCTTTCCGAAATTCAATCTTAGACTATCACATTTGTTTTTTTTTCCTCTGATGTTACCCAAATGCTGCTGAATTATTCTATACAAAGTCCCATAGCTTAGCTGACTTGGTATATTATAAGCTTACATTATGTAAAGTCACTTGTAAAACTGTAACATGACAACTTTTTTCTGTTTCCATATTGACTATTGCACTCCCCAGTATCCCCCATTGTATGTTGGAAGTCTCTTTTCCTCAATTTATTTGAAAAATTAGAGGCTGTACCATTTTCCACCCTATTTATTTGCTTCAGATAACCTCTAAGACACACCCACACACATACACATACACACACACACGTATACACACCCACATACGCACTACTTTGTCTCTTTCTGTGAATGTCATTTTTTTCCCTTGACATCAATTCCTCTATTTGTATCCTTTTTCACTCCTGGACTGTGTCTTTTCAATTGTCACCTTCTTTCTTAGATGTTTAATCTCTCTTCTGATCTATTGTCTCCTTCTTAATTGCCTATAAACATTTGCATATTTTCTTGATCTCTGACTCCATCTCTCATGCTTTCTTTCCAGTATGAAATTCTGGTTGAAAATATCATCTACACTTATTGTCTCCCCTTCATTGTTCAATATATTGAATTCTCATTTCTTCCCTATCTAGTTTCACTTTAATGAAAATGCTCCTTCCCAGGTTATCTATCTATGTATCATCCATTTGCTTATTTGTTTATTTTTTAATTCATTCATTTATCCATCCATCCATCCATTTATTTTGTTTAGTCCAATGGCTTTCGTCAATTCTCATCATGCATTACCTTTCTATAATGTACAACAAGTTTTGCTTCCTCTGAATACAGTCTCTTCTATGGCTTTTAGTGACATTGCTCAAGTGATAATTCTTAAGCTATAGTTCAGTCTACAGGTATCTCTACATCCTTTTATTTTTTCAATTCTGGGATCTAAAATTTAGAGTTTGAAAGGAACTTATATGGTGTCTAGTCTGATCTCCTAATTTTATATATGAGACAACTGAGACTTTGAGAAGTTGAACAACAAACCTAAGACCCCTCAGGTATTGTGACAGTAATAGACCTTGAATTCATACCCTCTCTCACTGAATAACTTATGGCATGGCCCATGTGTGATGTTACCCCCATGCTCTCTCCTGGGCTTCCTTTCTTCTCTCTTTAGATCTTTATTTTGTCTTTTTTATCAGCTCCCATGTGTTCAATCATCATCTCTATGCAGATGACTTCCACGCCTACATACTCATCTCTTTTCTTTGATCCAGGCCCATCTCTCCAATCACTTACTGCACATGTAAACCTGGATGTCCCCTAGTCATCTCAACTTCAAAACATCAAAATAGGAAGTTGTTATCTTTTCTCCTAAAACTTCCATTCCACTTAAATTGTCCATTTCTTTTGGGGACACTATCATTCTGATGGTCAAACAGGTTCACAACTGGTGTAATTACCCTTGAAAGTTCACTCTCATTACTCCCACTATTCCATTCATTACCAAATCTTTAATAATAACAATGATAATGTTAACAATACAATAAAAATGATTATAGAATAATAGTTAACATTTATATTATACTTTCATCCTTGCAAAGTGGTTTACATATATCAGATCATCCGTTTCTCACAATGACCCTATGAGTGAGGTGCTATCAATATCCACATTTTAGAGATGAGAAAACTAAGACTGGCAAAAGTTCTGACTTGGCTAAAGTTACATTGCTGATGTGTGTCTGAGACAAAATTTGAACTCTGACCTTCCTGACTGCAAGTTCAGTGATCTATCCAATGCAATACCTATTGACTTACAGATTCTCTGTTTGCAGCTCTTGAATCTGCCAACTCTTCATTTTCCCCTCCCCACCCCCCAATACAAGAGGACAGGCCTGTTTCACTTCTTGCTTGGACTATTGATATTAGTATTCTTGTAGTCAGGTCCTTACTTCTCCAACTCATCATCTATAGAGCTACCAGCTTGATCTTTGTAAAGGATAAATAAGTACCATTTCACTTTTCCCCTCAAGAAGTTTCAGTAGCTCCCTATTGCATTTAGGGTGAGATAAAAGTCATCTTTTTGAAATTTAAAATCCATCAAAATCTGGACCCATCCCATATTTTGAAGCTTTCCTTAACTTATCATACCTTATCTACTTTATCATCAAGCCATTTTACTATTTATTATTCCCTGTGAAAGGCATTTCAACTTCTATCTCAACGACTTTTCACAGGTTGTTCTTATATATTCTAGATCTTCCTCTCCATCTTTTAGAACACATCGTTTTCTTTAAGGTTGATTTCATTTGCCACTTCCAACAAAAGATGTTTTGGATTACTTCAATTAACATGTTCAATTCTATCATATAAATTGTATTTTATGTTTGTTTTGAATATATCTTGTATTTACTAGTCTCTGTACAGAGTATGACCCTTAAGTATAATATAAGCTCATTGAGGGCAAATATTATCTCATTTTTTTCTTGAAATCCCCTATTCCTAGCACAGTGTCAAGCCAAGAGTAGGTGCTTAATAAAGGTGTGCTTGCTGTTGCATTCAGCTACTACCTTCTACAGAAAACATTTACTGACCCCTCTCATTATTAGTGCTAACCTTCTGTTAAAATTATTTTATATATAATTGTTAAGGTAAAGGTTATTTTAGGAGGATTTGTTGATGAGAGGTTAACAATTCATATAGACAGATACAGAAATAAACACACATATATTCATTCTGTGTGTATGTATGTGTATATATATATATATATATACACACATGTATATATATATATATATATATACACATGCATATATACATATATACACATATATAGAGTGTGTGCGCTGTGCATATATTTTAATATATGTTGCCAAATTTGATATGAATTATTAACATTTTCTTAAGTATAAGAATCAATAAAGCAATAAATCTAGATATGAATTGAAGTTTTTCCTCCAATTTTTGAGGTATAAATGCTCACAATGAAAATTTAGCAATCGTCTCTCTGGATTGAAGCTGGCTTCAATACAACACTGCTTGTATGCCTGTCATACATGCATATAGATAAACATACATGCATATCTATTGTACATGCATGTTTTAAAATATAAACTCCTTGAAAGCAATGATTTGGTATTTATGTACATAGCAATCACCAGAGTCCTTTATACTTAATGAGAACCGAGTAAATGATCAATGAACTGAATTGAATTTTTGTGTACTATATGTAAATTCTTTATCCACCCACCCAATCTTATTAAATATAAGCTATTTCAGGTAAATTATTTTCAATTTTATATCCATAGAAGCTAGTAAAATCTCCTATAAATAGTGAGTATTTAGTAAAGGTTTATTGAATCAAATTGAATTAAAGAACCTATGCAAATGAGTAGTAGTTTTCACGTTATAGAGCTAAGAAACCAGATGCACATGATTTGATTAAAAGTATATCTTAACAACCAAGACCTATCCATTATAGCAAAGAATACAAAAGGAGCTGGAAAATCTGTAAAACTAGACAACACATTGAAAATATTGTTACTACATGCTATGGTATTCATCTATTATTTCTCAGCTTTGTAAAGGTGGAGCAGCTGCCTTTTCCGTATATGTTTTTTTGGAGCCAAGATTGGTCATCTAAATTTTCAGCATTACATTTTAATTGTTGTCATTGTTTTAGTTGTTATTTTTCTTTTTCTTCTTTTTCTTTCTAGTTACATTCTTGAAGTCATTTTACAAAAACATTTCCTGATTCTGCTTACTTCATTCTGCATCAATATACATCTTCCTGTGTTTTTCTGGATTTCCTCATCTGATACCTCATAATATCTTTCCAGGGCATCCATGTATGACAACTAATTTAAACATTTTCCAATAAATGGGCCTCTGTTTCCATTTCTTTACTACTGTAGAAAGTGTCACTATAAACATCATAGCACATATTTTTTCTGTTATTAATTGCTGCAACAATTATTGATACCATTAATTGATACCTCATTGCTATTTTCTACTATTATTGGAGGGGAGCATATGTTTTTTTGTAGGTATATCACACTGATATGCTAATACATATTGAATTTGTAGTATAAACCATTATTGTCCTGCCTCTCTATACCTGAGAAAAAAATAAAGTAAGCTCATGTCTTTACACTGATCCATCTTAAATATCATCTGGTTAGTTTGAACTTATCTTTCTAACCAGCTTGATTCCTTTGGTTCTGGGTTTTGTAGTTTTCTACAAAAGTATCAAACTAAAAAGAAGGAGGAAACTACAAAACAGTGTCATCTATGTTGCATTGTATTTTATCTATTTTATTAATAATTTCTCAATGACATTTATATATGTTTACAAGTATAACTTTTGTTGTGCTTGAAGTTATTAATACTGGGTCATCTGCAAGATGAAAACAATGCCAAACAGGTTCATAACATAAAGAACTATGGGCTTAGAGTCTGAATCCTGCATCTGGTTTTATAGTATCATTAACAAGTAACAACTTTTGGAGGGTTTCAATTTTCAAATCTATAAAATGAGTCTAGAAAAAACAATCTTCAAGCTTGTGTTCATTTATATTTATTTGTGCATTTGTAGGTGTATATATGCAGACAAATATAATTTATATATAAGTAATTCATACTTATGTATAATTTATGATTAGACATATTTTATACACACATTTAGTAATATATATATATATATATATATATATATACATATATACAACTATGTGTGATATACCACATGCATATAAATGCATATATATGTATATGTACATATATATGTGTTTGTGTGTGTATGTGTACATATGTGTGTATTCACTTCTAATTCCTTGATAAAATTTTTTCCCAAAAATTCATCGTTACTTAATGGTACCTCCTCTCTATTTGAAGTTTTAATGCATTAATTTTACTTCAATTTAATTTAATTTCTAAGTTATGTTCTAATCTCTTTGAGGATTTAGACCATGTTATAAAACTTTTCTATTAGGTCCTATAGTACATACCCTTGTTCTGTGCACACAACAGACATTAATTGTAGACTTACGGTGTCATAGTACAGTAGAAAGGTACTGACTTTGAATTCAGTTCTTTCCATAGTTCTAATTATGTTGTTATACTGAGCTATGTAAACTTAGAAAAATTTTTCACCTCTCTGCCCCTCAGTATCTAACTTAATGAAAATTGGATGAAAATTATAATAGTTATGCTGCCCACCTTGCACTGTTATTGTTAGAATAAAACAAGATAATAAAATGATGTATTTTTCAATATTCCAATATATTTCCTGGGACCCCTCCACAAACTACATATGATGGTCAGTGTGAGAACTAAACAATAGCAGCTGTTGCAACAAAAAATACAAAAACCTTTAGAAAAAAACAAATAGAAAATATTGTACTACTTTCAATGGGATAGTAAGTCCATTTCACTCATACAAGAAAAATATTGTGGTGGTGTGATCATTCCTACTATTAAATACTAACTTTCAGACAATATAGAGTGAAAATAAGTGATCTCTATATAACAGCTGGCATTGATTTCACATATTAAAATGTACAATACTTCTTTGAGTTCCATAGATATCCACCAAGGTTGAAATTACAAACAAATAATATCACATTCTTTTGATGTTGCTTAGATTTCACCCAGTTGGATCCATCAAGGGGTTAGTTGGAGGTAGAGAAGTTTAATGATGTAGCTTGGCAAGTCTTTTGCCACTTAAAGTCTCTGAGTTGTCTTGGGGTACTGAGGGAGTAAGTTACCTATTTCTAATTGAAATAGGTAAAAAGTATTTTGAGTTAGGATTTGAATAGGGGTCTTTCCAACAACCAGTCAAGGACTTTATCCACTGCATTACAGTGCTCTTGCCTCTCTATCAAACCTTGGGAATACTTTCTCCAAATAAAAAAAAAAAATATATTTATTTAGCATTTACCATGTGCCAAGCACTGTGATAAAGTCACACACACAGATACAGATAGATTTATTTTATATAGATATATTTATAAATATATTAATAAATATATCAATAAATCTTTATGTCCAGAAAGAAGTACAATACCGGCCTTTAAGGATAATATATTCTAGTACTGAATGACAACAGACAAAAGAGTGCCAAAAATTAGGGGATAGGGGGAGGTTGCCTTTTGGATAAATGGTGTCAAAATCTATGGGGTCAAAAGGACAGCTCGCAGGTGAATGAAGCATGGTACAACTGATGAGAGCTGGAAAGAGGGATGGGATGGATAAAATTTTTAAATCTCCCAAAGTCCAGAGTACCAGGGGCAGGTTGCCTGGAATGAATTTGTGGACTCAAGCATTCTTGAAGTCAAGTTAAAGTTTATTATGCTTTTCAGCAGGCAAGAATTCTTAGGGAACCTACAACCTTAGAGGGTTGTTGTAAAGTTTTTATAGGATATTGTATAGTAAAACATGTGCCAGGTATAATGGTTAAGTGATTCAGGGTGGGATTAGGGAGTGGTTAAAGAGTGGTATCTACTGCACAGAGCTTATCGGGAAATAGCACAAGGCAGGGTTACATGGAGATGTGGTTTTAGGCCTGAAACATCAATAAGTCAACCAAAGGTCAGGACTGTCTAAGTAATACCAGGCTGCTCTCATCAATGTTTTGTTAGACAAGATAAATGTAAGGGTGAATTCCTATGTCTAAGACTACGATACCTACAAATAGTCAGTGAGTAGTAAATATTGTTGTGACCCAGCCAGTTGAGCCAGTACACATCTGGCTCCAACTAATAAATTCTATAAGGGCAGTTGACTACTGTAGTAGAAAGGGAGATAAATTTTTTTTAATTTTTTTTTGACTGAAGAAATCTATGTCCTTGAGCTGGGGAGAAACTGCCTGAGACAGTGTTTTGAAGCTTGAGAAAATGTGATTTTAGGATTGGGGTCCAAACACAGGCACCCAAGCACTCCATCAGAACAATTGCCCAAGAAGAAATTTACCAATGAAAGAAGGAGTCTGACATGGCAGTTAGATATTCCAAGGTGAGAAAAGTCCATACTAAGATGGAATTTACAAGCTGAGAAGGCAAGATACACAATGGCATGAACATTTGATCTTCTGATCTCTGCTAGGAAAGACTTATTACCCTTAATTGCCTTAATGCTTTACTATCCTATAGTTCTGTTATAATTTAGATGATTGCTATTTCTCTTTAGGAGTAAAAGTCCTGCTCAAAGAACAGTAGATTTTATAACAACACATTAGAAAATTTTTGATTTTTTCATAAATATAAAAAATTCCTTTAAAATAAAATTTTTAGAAAGATAAATGAACATTTAACAACACATTAAAATGATATATATTATTTAAAATGTCAAGAAAATTTCAACATGTCTCAGAAATGTTATAAAGTTACAGGTTGGAGACAGTTGGAATCTTGGAAAATATTTTCTATTCTAAGATTTAAGAAGCTTTATAAAGTTTTCCTTTTTTTCCCCAGAGAAATGTTCAAAGAGGTTTATATTTGGGCTATCGCTTTGTTCCCAGATCTTTGTAATAAGCAATAAGTATAATTCTGCTGACTTCATTGCTTGTATCTGCAAAATAATTAATAGGTGCTTTTCTGCTGACTGTGGGTAGGAGTGGGTGGTGATTTTTGAAGTGACACATTTGAAATAATCAGTTTCAGGTCCACAGTACATGTGGTTGGAGAGAAGTCTTTAGTTTTGATGATCTTCCTTAGGGGTGACAATCATTGTCTTTTTCCTCCATTTTCCTGAAATTTCAACCCTGGTGATGAAAAGAAGACCCATTGTGCTTAGCAAGTTCAATACTTTGATGCTTTTTTTCCTGCTACAAAGCAAGATTTTTGCTTTTTCATCAGTTATTGTTTATGTTTCATCAGGCAACCTCCTCAGCCCCTTGCATAATAAAAGCTATTCATGTCCCAATATAAACACTAATTGGCAGGAAAGAAATTTTCAGAGGGGAGAAGGTCACTGATGATGGAAGAATAAAAGTGGTTCAATGAGAATTCAAAGCAAGAATATTAGTGCTGAAAAGAGTTCTGAGTGAAGGGAGGAAGGTTCGTTCAGCATTATCATAAAGACAGATGAAAATCCTGATAGAACCTGATGAGTAGAGAATTTTCCACATCTATACAACTGCAGGACATTATAAATAAATACTTTTAAATAAATTTCATTAAGGCTTTTGGTTTTTAACATTATAGACATTTATGTATGTACCCATAACTCCCCAGTTCTACTAGGAATTGAACCCGCCTCCCTAGGAAAATTACCTAAACAAAACCAACCTATACAGTGTCTCTATCTAAATATGAATGTTACATTTTGATGCTGTAGTCTTCAGCCTTTATCTTGGAATACATTTCATTTATACTGAGAGACAAAGACTGATCATTAAAGTGTGTGTGTATATATACATATATATATATATATATATATATATAAACATATATATATATACTATACCGTTTTTTAGTTTTCATTTTAATTGCATTTCAGTTATGATGGAGCTTATTATTATATGGTTTTTCATTGACTTGGCATCAGTTATGTTTTTAATATTTTTTTGATTTACCAATTGATATTTCTTATAGAGTATGAATTGCTACTTGGAAAGGATCTTGGAAAGCATCTAGTTAAATGCCCTCATTTTAGAGATAAGCAAATTGAGCCTCATAAAAGTTAAATGACTGCCCTAAATCATACTGGTGGTAAATAGAAGAGCTAGGACTGTAAACAAGATCCTATGACTACAAAAACAGTTCCTTTTCAGTCAGTCTAGAAGTATGTATCAAACATCAACTAGATACTGAGAAAACAAGTGAAATGACTAAATAATGCCTAATGACAAGAAGTGTTGGCCTAATTACAAGATATATCTATTCTGATGAACAGTACAAGACTTTTGGCTCACCCTAAGTATATAGACATGTAAACAGACACAGATGTCTATGCACACATATGTATATATACATGTAAGCATACACCTGAATGTGCATGTATGTATATGCAGAATAATTATTGAGCACAAATTCAAAGTTAAATACAATGTAGTTTGCAAGAGAGGGCACTAGCTCTTAATAGAATCTATCT
The DNA here is from genome assembly GCA_028658325.1 of Potorous gilbertii. Lineage (NCBI taxonomy): Eukaryota > Metazoa > Chordata > Mammalia > Diprotodontia > Potoroidae > Potorous > Potorous gilbertii. The sequence continues at coordinate 4,881,126 of CM053773.1, forward strand.
CTGGCTTTATCTCTCTAACTCTGTTTCTCTGACTTTCTGTTTGTCTGTCTCTGTATCTGTATCTGTATCTCTCTCTCTCTCTCTCTCTCCTCTTTCCTCGCCTCCCACTGTCATATGTAATGATCCTTTTTATGTAAGGCTGTCTTTCATTGACTTATTAATCTATAATTCTTTTGCAAAGTAGGCTGAAAACTTCTTGTAAAATAATTTTCTGATTTTTAATCATTTATTTTACTTAACTACCTGAACATGCATAATAGTTGACTGGTCAGTGATGGACTGATATAGTTTTGTCAGTCTGTAGATTGAATAACCAAGACAATAGTTGGATCATGAGGCAAGGGCAACAACTGACAGAGAGAAAAAGGAAAAAAGATAAAAAAAATTGCTATTCAATCAGATATTTTAGCGAAACATCATAGTGTTTTTCTAAGTGTTTAGGCTATCAAGAGCAAAATTTTTAAAACACCTCACAAAAATTTTATTCATTATTTGCCTCTCTAAACTCTCAGTAAATAGTGAGCTTTATATAACAAGTGGAAGGTTTTCATTGTTGTGCAATCTGTTTACAAATCAAATCAGTTTTTAGAGAACTCCAGAATTTGTTAACTTGTACCCTTCTGTGACAGCTGTCAGTCATATAAAGCCATTCAATTAAGGGGAAAAGAAGAAATAAAAAAAGCAAGAAAAGCAAGGTATTTCGTCATGCTTAAGTTATTTTTTTAATATCAAAATTGTATCAAAACAAAAGTGAAAAAAGCACTAGTTTGTATATTTTTTTCAGTTTCAAAGTATTTTTGGAGGGGATATTTTTTCAATAAATAACAACTTACATTCTCTCATTCAGTCCCATCTCACCCACCCTTAAACCTTCCCCCATTTCATAAAAAAATAGAAAATATATATCATATTCTGAAATTTTAATCCATCATATTAGTCTTTTCTCTCCCTGTAAGTGGATATCACATTGAAACATTGGTCCTCCACCATCATGAAAAAATGATTTTTATGACTTCTAAAGGTTTGTTTTTTCCCCTGGCCTTGTGGTTGCTGTTGTATAAATTGTTCTGATTTTGCTTACTTTTCTCTGTTCAAGCAATCTTCTCTGAATTGTCTGAAACAACTCTTTTCATCATTTCTTAGTAAATAGTAGAATTCTATTACATTCACATGCCATATTTTGTTCAATAGATGAATATTCCAGTTCTTTGCTACTAGAAAAAGAATAGCTATATATGTTTTTGTACCTATAGGTCCTTTCCTTTTCTTCTTTAATCTTTTTGGGAGTGTAGGCCTAATAATGGACCAAAAGGTATGCAAAGTTTAGTAACTTCCCTTTTCTATTATTAGGCTACTTAGTGAAGTGTTTGTGGAGGGCTATATGAATATGCCCAGTAACATGAGTAGAAGTTATGGGAAAGAATGGAGAAACAGCTTCATTAAGGTGGCCAGCATTTTCTAAAGGACCCTTTTTTTTCTCATTAAATGGATTATTGGAGTTTATTGATCTTAGTCTTGACTATACAACTCTATGGTTATCAGTTAAAAGAATAGAATGAGAGTTTCTGAGCCTACAGAGAAAGAACATAATGTTGAATCAACACAGAAAAAGTATGGCAAAGGACATAGAGGGCTACCCTTTGATTTAGAAGACGTGGATTAACGTCTTGTCTCTGACACATATCTAGTTGTGTGACCTTCAGCAAATCATATAATCTCATGGTTCAGGCAATTCTTTAAGACTGTAGGTTGCAGACAAGTTGCCAGTCTGCATTGTTGGAGAATGATTCTGCCCTTCCTTATTTCAATTAAAATACAGAAATGAACCCTCCATTCTTAACATTTCAAATACATATCTATGTATCTTTATCTCTATCTCCATGTCTATAGCTACAGATAGATATAGATAAGTAGATATACATACATCTATATAGATTTATATATAGAGAGAGATGTATATATAGATGTTTGTACATATGTATTTATGTATATATGTGTATGTATGCATGTATATATGTGTATGTGTTTATGTATATATGCACAAACACACACACATGCACAGTTATTAAGTTTGCAATGTTGTGGAAAACATTACCCTGGATTCAAAAATTATTAAAAATGACCTGTACAAGTAAAACCAACCAAAGTCAATCTGTACTTACTTGCAAAGTTATGGCAAGGCAGAAGGCATTATAGATGTGTTCAACCTCACTAACAGATATAAGCACCTAAATGTGAGAGAATGAAGAAAATCTATTATCTTTGCATGGAAAATTATGCATTTATTTAAGGAACAGATAGGTATATTAGTTGTAGTTAAAGTTTTTATGTATTTAATTCATCTTAAGTGTATATTTCCAAATTTTTCATTACTACAGTTTTACATGAGTTTCATATGAGTCAAACTACGTGTGTACCTCGAAACCACAAATGTACCAAAAGTCTTAATTCATTTAAAAGTTATTATTTATATGTGTGTGCATATATTATGTATGTGTGTATGCAGAGATGTGTATGCATGTATATGTGTATGTATATATGTATGTGTGTATAGACACAATTTTGGGGCTTATTTTGAAAATAAACATGATAGTTTTTGTTTTCATTTAGATGACAGATATGTGTAGTAAATTGCCAGGGTGGACAAAATTCTCCGGTAATATAGATTGACAACTTATCAGTAACACAGTATTAAAGAATTGTTTGGAACATTGTGAGTTCCTTTCCATGTATCTGGTATAAAACAGAGGAAGGAAGGGTTTAAATCCTTATCTTCCCATGTTGTAGACTGGTTCTCTTTACATGACACTAAGCTACTTCTATTAATTGCTTCATTTATGGTAATTAACATATTTGCCAAGGGTTGTGTTTTTCCTACTTATAGTTTTAGAATAAGTGAAAAGGAGTTATAGGATTGCTTCAGATATAATATCTTGTTGTGACTGAAAGTGCCTCTATGTATTACTTAACTATTTCAGCAGAGCATAATCATAGAATCCAGTTAAAAGAACTTTTACTGCTGTTGTCACCACCACCAACCTCACCCCAAACCTATCCCCCACCTCCCACTCCCATGGATATTTTGTATCCTGGACAAGGAATTTATTGACATTATTGCTTCATCAGGAATGACCAATTAACCTTATTTCTGTTTTTGAAGTTGATATTAGATTGTTAGATTAGAGGTATGTTGATAACGTATCATACCTAGATTGCTGGGTTCACAAAGATTCCTCATCTGAAGGTTTACTAGAAGTGGATAGATGCTTTTTGTTTGTTCATTTTTTTCCCATTCATAGAAACTTACAAAGTTCATCTAACAACATATATATGTAGAGTAATTTACAAGTAAAAATAGAACTTTGAAGTTCATGATTTTAAAAAAAGAAAACAATGAAGGTCATAGAATAAGGTTTAATTTAGAAAAAAAGATATATCAAAATACTTTGAACACTGTTACTTATGCTAAGTTAATGTAACATAGAGAACACTGAAATCCTTCCTTTAGCAGACTGTAAAAGTATAATCACTGGGACTCAATTTTATGTATGCTGATATAATTTTCTCATCCTTTGTATGTTGGTCGGCCCATTCATCTTTGACTATGAATTCTCTAATCAAAATCTCAGTTCACACAATTCAGACTTGCCTTCAGTCTCCATCAGTTTATCATTGTATTACTGTGCTGCATTTTTTTTCCTGTTTTACCACTGTAAAGTTTCTCTATTTATTGTTATTCAGCAGATATGGATTAGATGTGGATAAAGTATCATTGGACCTGCTGTCTCCATATGAGAAAATAAAATGCAGCAATGTCCTTGTTCTAATGATCCACTAAAAATGGGTGAATTTAAATGAGGCATACGGATCCAAAGGACAGAGTTATTCGTCTTTACCAAGAAAATATGTCAGTTTTCAAATGGATTTTCTTTCATTCTTTACTCTGCCAACCAAAGCAGAAAAAACATTTTCAAACAACAGATTCAAGTCTCTTTTCCTGCAGAAAAAATATATGTGGAAAACACTTTTTAAAAGAATTTTTTAAAGTTATGATGTAGGTGATATCTCTAAACCTTACCAACAATAGAATTTTTCTAGAGAAAAGAAGCTACTATTTGATTCAACAAATGTAGGTAGTTGCTTCTTTCACATATTTGTTTCATAGCCAATAATTATTTAATTAAAATTATTTCTAACACTGTATATTATACTTTGTTTAATGATCCAATTTTCTGCCTGTGCCACCATATTTTTCCATTTGGACCAGAAAAATTATTAAGCAAGTTGAGATATTACATAATCAAAAATAATCACCAAATCTCAGGTATCATATAATTCAAACCCAAAGGGGAATCTATTTTACATTTCCTATCAATTTTCATTGATCCTATACTTGAAGGTTCCTATTACAAGGATATTCACTATTTCCTGAAGGAGCAAAAGTCCCTTTTACATATGTCTAATCCTTAGGATTTTTTCTAGCATTGATCATAAATCTATTACATTACAACATTCCCTATACCATCCCTAGAACTTTTATTTGGCCCCAAGCAGAAAAGGCATGATTTTTTTATCCTATATCAATCCCTCAATCTTGAAAAAAAAGTCAATAATCATATCTCCTTAAGACTTCTTTTTCCTAGGATGTATTTCTCCATTTCCTTCAGCTGATCCTCATATAGCTTGTTCTCCAGTCATTCTTATATTCTTTTGGGTCTAACTCTGGAAAATTCCAAATTTTAATGACTCTTTCAAAATGTGGTACCCAGAACTGAACAAACTCTTCTAGTACAGTAGTAGGGGTATCATTCCCATCAATCTGGATTCATGCTGTTCTTAGTGCAGTCCAAGGTTACCCTAGCTTTTGATAATATTATGTAAATAATGAATGAATGAAGAAAAATATGATGAATCATAGTGAAATTATCATCCATTAAAATCCCCACTGTTCCCCACAGTTGTCTAGCAACAGTTCCTCTCGCTGTTATTTTACAATTTTTAAGTCTTTACATTTTCTGTATTAAATTTAATCTTATTAGAATTGGTCCATTATTCTAAGCTGATGACATACTCATGGAATAACATCTCATTATCTATTACATTTAAAGTTATAGTTTCATACCAATTAAAAATAACTGAAGGGATGACATTCATGTATTCATCCAAATCTTTAATATCTTATTAAAGATATAAAAGATATTAAACAGCACTTTGTCAATGGCAGATTCCTAATGCACTCCACTAGAAACCTCCTTGAAATCGACAATATTGCACCAGTTACTTGATCCCAGTATTTCAACCAACCTCTACTCTACCTAACTGTATGTTTATGTAATCCACATCTCCAAAATATTACAAAAAGAAATATAGACAAATGGTTTTTATTGATATCTTGATATGCTATTCCTCTTGATTTGTTTTTGAATAATAATTTTATTATCATTTCTGTTACCTAACCATTAAGTAAATATTTGTAAAACAGGAAAATTTTGCATAAACTATTCCTGATGAAGTGATTATAGCTTCTCATTCCAAATGCTCATAAACAATCCAAATGCATGTATTTTATATGTTTGTCACAAATTATAGGAAATCTAGCAACTGTACTGTGTAGTCTCTATTTTGCCATTTAAAAAAAAATAAACAACATATATGCTTCTCACATTCCATAATTGATAAATGGTCAAAGGATATGAACAGGCAGTTTTCAGAAGAAGAAATTGAAGATATCTATAGTCATATGAAAAAATGCTCTTAATCACTGTTGATTAAGAGATGCAAATCAAAATAACTCTGAGGAGCCAAGATGGCAGAGTAGAAAGACACACATACACTAACTCCCAAAACCACAGCCTATAAAACACCAGTAAGGAGGAACTCCCGACATATTCTGCAGCAGAGGAAGCTGTAGAACGACGGAGTGGAGGAGATCTCTGCTCCAGAGAGACCAGAAAAACCTACACGGAGGTCTGTTGCGCACCAAACCCAGAGCCATGATCAAAAAAAGAGCCTAGACATCATCTTTCATGAAATTATCAAGAAAAATAGCCCTGATATTCTAGAACCAGAGGGCAAAAGTATTCAAGGAATCCACTGATCACCACCTGAAAGAGATCCAAAAGAGAAACTCCTAGGAACATTGTGGTCAAATTCCAGAGTTCCCCGGTAGAAAATATTGCAAGCAACTAGAAAGAAACAATTCCAATATTGTGGAAATACAATCAGGATAACACAAGATCTAGCAGCTTCTACATTAAGGGAACAAAAGGTGTGGAATAGGATATTCCAGAAGTCAAAGGAACTAGGACTAAAACCAAGAATCACCTTCCCAGCACAACTGAGTATAATACTTCGGGGAAAATATGGTCTTTCAATGAAATAGAGGACTTTCAAGCATTCTTCATGAAAAGACCAGATCTGAAAAGAAAATTTGACTTTCAAACACAAGAATGAGAAAAAGCTTGAAAAAGTAGACAGCAAAGAGAAGTCATAGGGGACTTACCAAAGTTAAACTGCTTACATTCCTACATGGAAAGACAATCTTTATAACTCTTGAAACTTTTCAGTATCTGGGTAGTTGGTGGAATTACACACACACACACACACACATACATGTACACACGTGCATGTACACACACACGTACACACATGCACGCACACACAGAGACAGAGAGCACAGAGTGAATTGAATGGATGGGATCATATCTTAAAGGTAATCAAGGTAAACAGTGAGAGAGAAATGTAGTGGAAGGAGAGAGGGTGAAATGGAATGGGGTAAATTATCTCTCATAGAATAGGCAAGGAGGAGACATTTTAGTGGAGAGAAAAAGAGGAGAGCTGAGAAAAAAAAAACCATGAATTTTACTCTCATCACATTCGACTTTTGAAGTCAACACTCTTGAGGAGGGACAGAATTAAAAGAGAGAATAGAAGCAATGGAGGGCAGGATAGGATGGAGGAAAACATAGTTAGTCTTACACAGCACGACTATTACGGAAATCATTTGCAAAACTACACAGATATGGCCTATGTTGAATTGCCTGCCTTCCCAAAGGGAATCGGTGGGGAGGAGGGGATGGGGAGAAGTTGGAACTCAAAGTTTTAGGAACAACTGTTGAGTATTGTTCTTGCTACTAGGAAATAAGAAATAGAGGTAATGGGGAATAGGAAGTTATCTGGTACTACAGGACAAAACTGAAGATGGGGCAAGGGAAGAGAGGGATGATAGAAGTGAGGGCAGATTGGTGATAGGGGAAATTAGAAGGCTCAGTGTACTGGGGTGGGGGAGGGGACAAATGGGGAGAAAATTTGGCACCCAAAATGTTGTGAAAATGAGTGTAAAAAGTTAAATAGATAAATTTCTTAATTAAAAAAAATAACTCTGTGGTACCACTTCACACCTGTCAGATTGGCAAACATGACAGAACAGGAAGATGATAAATGTTGGAGGGGATGTGGGAGAGTTGGAACACTAATTCATTGTTGGTGGCCATGTAAGCTGTTCCAACCATTCTGAAGAGCAATTTGGAACTAGGCCCAAAGGGCCACAAAAATATGCACACCCTTTGACCCAGCAATATCCCTTCTAGGATTGCATCCCCAAGAGATCACAAAAATGAGAAAGGGTCCCATATGTACAAAAATATTTATAACAGCACTCTTTCTGCTGGCTAAAATCTGGAAATCAAGGGGATGCCCATCAACTGGGGAATGGTTGAATACATTATGGTATATGAATGTAGTGGAATGCTATTGTGCTATAAGAAATGAAGAACAGGAAGACTTCAAAGAAGCCTGGAAATATTTACATGATCTCATGCTGAGTGAAGGGAGCAGAACCAGGAAAATTGTTTTTTAATTTTATTTTATTTATTTTATTTTATTTTTTATTTTATTTTTTTTTAAATAAATTTATTTAACTTTTTACATTCATTTTCACAAGATTTTGGGTGCCAAAATTTTCTCCCCATTTGTCCCCTCCTCACTCCCCAATACACTGGACATTCTAATTTCCCATATCACCAATCTGCCCTCTCTTCTATCATCCCTCCCTTCCCTTAACCCATCTTCTCTTTTGTCCTGTAGGGCTAGATAACTTTCTATTTCCCATTACCTGTATTTCTTATTTCCTAGTAGTAAGAACAATACTCAACAGTTGGTCGTAAAACTTTAAGTTCCAGTTTCTCCCCATCCCTCCCTCCCCAGCCATTCCCTTTGGGAAGGTAGGCAATTCAATGTAGGTCATATCTGTGTAGTTTTGCAAATGACTTCCATAATAGTCGTGTTGTGTAAGACTATATTTCTCTCTATCCTATCCTACCCCCCATTGTTTCTATTCTCTCTTTTGATCCTGTCCCTCCCCAAGAGAGTTGAGTTCAAGTTGCTCCCTCCTTCCATTGCCCTCCCTTTCATCATCCCCCCACCCTGCTTATCTTCTTCTCCCCCAATTTCCTGTGCTGTAAGATAGGTTTTCATACCAAAATGAATGTGGATTTTATTCCTTCCTTAAGTCAAATGTGATGAGAGTAAACTTCATGGGTTTTTTTTTTCCTCTCCCAGCTCTCTTTTTGCCTCCAATAAGGACACTCCTGCCTGCCTCTTCTATGAGAGATAATTTATCCCATTCCATTTCACCCTCTCTCCTCCCACTCCATTTCTCTCTCACTGTTTACCTTGATTTCTTTTAAGATATGATCCCATCCTATTCAATTCACTCTGTGCTCTGTCTCTGTGTGTGCGTGCATGTGTGAATG
>CM053773.1:4890378-4930255 GCA_028658325.1 Potorous gilbertii
CATTCTCTTCCATTTTGTCATTCTTTTATTCTTGTTTTGTAATTTCTTGGTTTCTCAGAAAGTCATTAGCCTCCATCTGTTCCATTCCAATTTTCAGACAACTATTTTCTTCAGTGAGCTTTTGAACCTCTTTTTCCACTTGACTAATTCTACTTTTGAAAGCATTCTTCTCCTCATTGGATTTTTGAACCTCTTTTGCCGATTGAGTTAGCCTATTTTTCAAGGTGCTATTTTCTTCAGCATTTTTTTAAGTCTCCTTTATCAAGATATTGACCCGTTTTTCATGGTTTTCTTGCATCTCTCTCATTTCTCTTCCCAGTTTTTCCTCCACCTGTCTAACTTGATTTTCAAAATCCTTTTTGAGCTCTTCCATGGCCTGAGCCTATTGTATATCTATTTCAGATGTTTGGGATACAGAGGCCTCGACTCCTGTCTTTACCTGATTCTAAGCATTGTTCTTCCTCCTCAGAAAGGAAGGGTGGAAGGTTACAAGAAATTAACCTTCTATGGTCTTATATTTTTTTCCCTTTTCTGGGCATTTTCCCAGCCAGTTACTTGACTTCTGACATTCCTCTCCACCCCCACCTAGGTCCACCTAGCTAGTGCTTGCGTTCTGAGATTCCAATGCTGCTCCCCAGCCTCAGGCCTGGCTGCTATTCAATGGGAGCTTAAGTTCTGGTGCTCAGTGGGGGGCAGGGCCACCTCCCAGGCTCAGTTCCCTCAGCGGGTTTATGTGGAGACCTTCAACAATGGATTTGAGATCCTACGTGCTTTGGGAGATCCTGTCTGCTGTTTCCTCTGTCGTCACCTCCTGAGGGGGCCTGAGTTATGGAGACACCCAACTACCCTCTTTGCCAGCCAAACAGGCTCTCTCACTGACCTTTGGCATCTGTGGGTGGAGGTATCTGCACGGCCTCTGGAGATTCCATCCCTGAAGCCTGCTCGGATATGCTCCTCTCAGTGCAGTGTGGTCAAGGCAGGGCTGGGTTATGCTCTGGGTCCTGTGTGTGATGGACCTTTGGTGTCAGTTTTTCAGAGCTCTCTTGAACAGAAATCTCCTCCACTCCGTTGTTGTGCGGCTTCCACTGCTCCAGAATTTATTGGGAGTTCTTCCTTACAGGAATTTTATGGGCTGTGTGTTCGGAGCTAGCATATGTGAATCTTTCTACTCCACCATATTCGCTCTTCCCCCCAAAAGACTTATTTTAATGGAGTGAAAAATGGGGGAATGGACATCATTTTAACTTTACTCTTGGCAAAGTTTGTTCAAAGAGGGTATAGCATACACAATTAGTTGTTATTAAGTACCCAATGAGTTGAGTAGAGAAAACTGCCATAATATTTTGACTTCAAAGGATAAAATAGAAATTTATATAAAGCATTGATCACCTCCTGAAAGATCTTCCAAAATGTAAACTCCCAAGACTATTATAGCCAGATATGGAATCAGTCAAGAACACATGAAATTTATCAGATTCAATGCTAAAGGCATGGAGAACTTGAAATATGATATTTCAAAAGTCCAAGGAACTAGAATTATAAACAAAAATTCACTGCCCACTATAATTTTTCAGAAGAAAAAAATGGATATTTATCGAAATAGAGGACTTCTAAGCATTCTTGAAAAAAACAAAGCTGAATAGAAATTTTGACATTCAAACACAAGACTCAAAATAAACATAAAGATAAGTTAAAAAGTTGAAAGAACAACAACTAGGTAATCAATAAAGTTAAACTTTTTAAAATTTAAACTTATACAAGTTTCAGTTCTGAAATATATTGAGAACTGAGTAAACTGTTTAAAAATATGAACCATGTAATGCCAGTCATGGCAGGGCACCTAAGTACCACTCCTGACTCTCACCTAGATTCACATGTAGGCAACTATTCACTCCTGTGCCATGTCTCAGCTAATGGGGACTGCTCCACTCCAAACTCTCCCTACTCCTGCTGGCAACTTCTGCCTCTGGGAAAACCAGGTCCAAATAAATATAAATTGATACATATATGGAAAGGAATTACTTCTAATTTATTTGAAAAAGTATCATTTAGATAGGATCTGACATCTAAACTACCTCTGAAAGAAAAATCCATCTGTGGCTGTATCCTATTTTTAATTGTGAAAATCAGAAGGGAACATCCAGAATAACCCAATCTGTCTCATATTTTCAATATGGCCTTTAGCATGTTTTTGTCTAGAACTGTAGTATAGATTTAGTTCCATGTCTTTTCTAAATGACCATTCTTAAAAATCTAGAATATTTATTTTGAAGTGAAAAACAGACTGCAGTTCTTTATAATCCTCGTGTTAGGAAGCAATAAATGGATTGTGTGTGGTTATACTGTGATACATACAATCTGACCTGAAATATGACTAAACAACAACAATCAAATAATAAACCTAATATTAAGAGTATAATAGGGAATAGGTCTTGAAGTGAGGAAGACTTGGTTTCAAATGTATCCTCTGAAACACACTGGTTCTATGATTTTGGGAATATCATTTAACTTCTTAGGACAGCAAGCTGTTCTTTAAGTTGTAAAGATAGTATAGATCTGCATTGTTAGAGGGAAGGTCTCCCTGGGAACTCTCTGCACAAATGAAATGACAACTTCAAATAAAAACAAAACAAACATATCTCACATTTGTATAGCACTTTAAGGTTTGCAAAATACTTTACATATAAAATTTCATTTACTCAATAAGACAATACTGTGAAATAAATTCAACTCTTCTCCATATTTTATAAATTAGACAACTGGCTCACAGAAGCTAAGTGACTTGCCCAAGATAACAAGGTCTGCAATTTTCTGTTTAGATTTGAACCCAACTCTTCCTATCTGTAAGAATGAATCATGTTATAACATTTCTTCTTTAAAAAAAGCTCTTTGACTTTTATAATAGGAGTTGTTTCCAACATCCAAAGGTGCTGTTGGTAGAGGTGAATTTTTATTCTCTGATAAAGCAATACCTGTTGCAGAACAGCAAAGTAAGTACATTTACAGAAGGAGATTTGTTTTTCTCATTTTCCTGGCTATATCAGGTTTGTAGTTCAAAGGAAATGTTCACCTGTTCACATGTCTGTTTGTATTTTGTGTTTGATTTGTGACTTTTGCCCCATAAAGTTTGACCTAATCTCTGTTTTCTTTGTATGATTGCCTAAGAGCTTTTCTCAATGTGCTATACGCAGTTTTAACTTTGATGGACAAGATTTCTGACATTAATAACTTATCTCTACCACATATTAGAATTCTTGTCATTTTATCCAGTGATCTTTAAAACTTCCCCTTGAAAAACAAAAAGAAAAATTGTTGTCTTCTCAGCCTTTTTACTTTTATCAGTTGGAGTTGACATAGCATTTGTTCATGCTCCTGAATTTTGTTGGTATCTGATTGTGTTGACATTTCAGTTTTTTCCTGTCATCATTTTAGTCCTTGGATATACATTTCTATGCATTTTCCTATATTTTTTTCAATTTGACTTTGTCAATTTGTAATGTAATGCCTTCTCTATTTTATAGGAGAGTGATTTATCATTGAACTCTGTCCTCTTTCATTTTTTAACCACTATCAATGAATCTGATATATATTCTTCATTTACATTCCACTCCTCTTAAGAATGCATTGATGGAATTTTGAAAGATGCTTCAAAGGCTCCCTAAAATCAAATATCATAAATGAACAAAAAGGAGCATTCTGAAAAATTTGTTATAAACATTTGATATTTTTTTAATCTTCTGTGAGTCTAAGTTATAAAGCACATGCACTCCCAGGTTGTATATTTTCAGAGTTGAAAAGAATCTCACGGATTATCAAGTATAGCAAATTATTGAACTGGAATTTCCTTTATAACATTATCAACAAGTAACTTTGCTTGAGGACCTGGTGTGTTGGAGAAATTCACAACGAGATGAAGAAGAATATTGCAATTTGGCTTAAATCTAATTCTTAAGACATTTGCCTTATTTTTGGCTAAAACTGCTTCCATACATTTTCCATGCATTGCTCCTAGTTCTACCCTCTGCACCCAAGCAAAATAAATTCTAATCCTTCTTCAAAAAACAGTCCTTCAAATAGTTAAAGATAACTGTTTTCTCAACTCTATCTCTACTCTTCTCCCCCCAAAAAAATCTCCTCTCTAAATATTCCTCCCCAGCTCTTTCAATCAGTGTTTCTTTCCATTCCATTCCATCATCATTATCACCACCACCATCATCCTCTCATTATGTTCATCATTTCTTTCTTCAATATACTCTTCGACGTGTTAATGTAGTTACCAAAAAATGATTAACAAGAACTAAAGGCAGCTACTTCAAAAGCCACCTGCTAGGGCAGAATTGTAGTCAGAATGACAAAGTTCTAAGTGTACTAGATTTAAAATCTGGGAATTTGAATTAGTTTTTGTGCTAGAATGTAACTTTGGATAAGTAACTTAAATTTTTTGGCTCTCATTTGTATAAAAGAAAGGATTTGGCAGGGGTGATGGGTCCTTTCTTTACAAGGGTTGGTCTAATTGATATTGGCTAGCATAGGATGGAGTCTGGAACTAGTGATTAAGTTTGGAGGGTGTTACTATTTCAGAATCCCTTAGACTTAGGGCCCAAGAATACCTCCACTTTTCTTTAAGGTTTAATGGTGTGTTGTTTTGTGTTTTGTTTTGTTTTGCAGTACAAACATTTACATATCCCTCCCACTTTGTGAGAATTCTCTTGCAATATATTCACTTTACTAAAAGATTATGAGCCATTTCACATCTGTAGAACCCAACACATCTCTCTCCCACCTCTTTCATATGTTTTTTCTCTCCTTTTCATCTGTTAATCTGCCTGATTTATTTTATACCTTTTCTCTCCTTCACAGAATCTTGTTTCTCCAGCTACAGTAGTTCATGTGCTCTCTTGGCTTTAGTTTTATTAAAGGTATTATTCTTAATAGCTTACAAAGTCATTTGCACATATTCTCTCATTTGGGCTTCGCAAAATCATTGAGACAAATAGAATTAATTAATTTGACAGGTGGATGAAGAAACAGACTCAACAAAGTTAACAGAATTGTTGAGGACACAGAAAGGTACCAGCAGTGGTATCTGAAGTCTGATATTCCTGATGATATGTCCCATGTCCTATTCATTGCAAGATGATGCCCGCTGTGATTAAAAACTTATTCACCTCAAACACATAAAAGAGGTACTACTATCTTAGGTTGATAAATTATATTAACATGTATACACATCAAATCAACATTTAAAAACATATATGATGAAAATAAAAATATTATATGCCATAGTAAATGTTTATAAAAGTCAAAAATTTATTAGATTACTACCTTGTGGCATTCTTTCCCAAAATAACCTATTTTCAGAAAAAATCCATTCTAACATGCAAAAGAGTTATTGATAAAAATATAGTAAATATTCCAGCTACATTTTAATTTTATTTTAGATTCAGGAACTGGAAAAAAGGCTAGACTTATGGCCAAAAGACCTGTATATGATTCCTTATTTTGAAACTTCCTAAACATGGAACTTTGAATAATTCTATCATCTCTGACTCCCATCTTCTCTTCAATTTCCTCATCTGCCAAATGAAGCAGAGGAATTGACTTAAATGATTTCTAAGGTCTCTTCTGTATAGGTTAAAATGTATGTATTCAAACTTATTGATTCCAAGAGAGAAATAAAAGATGGTGAATTAGAGACAGTCACCCAGCTAAACTCTCCCAATATTTCCCTCCAAACAACTTTAAAATAGTGACTCAGATAAAATTTTAAAAAAACAGAGTCAACAAAAGATTAGACTGAGAAATTTCTCTAGTCTAAGAAAATTTAATAGTTAGCAGGAGAAATCTGTGACATAGGGATGATGGTCTGTCCACAACCCACATTCAAAGTGGGGACAACACCATCAGCAGTGGCAATTTTGTGATCCCTCAGCTCAAAGACAATAAAGACTTGGCCAGGCAACTATTGAGGTTACTGGCAACTGGCACTGGCCCTAGTTTTTGCTAGTGCTGACTGATAACTCTACTAAGAATATGAGGTAGTGAGTCCTGATTCCAGTGTGGAAATGGGCACTGGTGGTCAGTCACACAGGAGCAGGGACTCTAATCACAGCTCCCGGGCCAAGAGGAACACTACTGCCTCTGACTCAAAGACCAGGGTTTTCTTTGGGTTAAAAACCAGAAACAAGAGCAGGAAAACAATGTCCAGGATCACCTTAACATAAAGTTCAAAGTTAAGAAATTGGCTGATAAAATGACTAAAAAACAACAAAAATAACTTGACCATAAAACACTACTGTTGTGGAAGAGAAGACCAAGGTATAAACTCAGAAGACAGCAATGTAAAAACAGCTAAAGAAAAAGCCAGAAAGAAAATATTAAGTGGACATAAACTAGAAAAGAATCTTTGAAAGAGTTAAGGAAAGGTATAAGAAAAGTAGAGGAAAAATTGGGATAGGAAATGAGAGAAATGCAAGAAAATTTTGAAAAAAAAAGAATAGTTTGAGAAAAGATGAACAAAAAAATACTTAAGAAAATAACACCTTAAAAAATAAAGTTAGCCTAATGCTAAAAAGGGCACATTCATAATAAAACCTCCTTCAAAAGTAAAAATGGTCAAATGGAAAAAAGAAGTACAAAACCTCAGGAACGTAAATAATTTCTTACAAATCAGAATTTGTCTAGTGGAGCTAACAATTCCATGAGATATCAAGATATCAAAAAAGAAGACAATGTGAAATATTTCATTGAGAAAAAGTCTAATCTCAAAAACAGATTGAGGAGAGAAAATTAATTTTTTTGAACTATCTACAAGCCATGATTTATATAAAAAGAATTTACACGTAATATTTCAAGGAATTATCACAGAAAACCACCTCACTATCTTAGATCTTGATGGCAAAATAGAAATTGAATGAACCCACTGATCACCTTCCAAAAGAAATGTTAAAATTTCAACTTACAGGAATATTATAGCTAAATTCCAGACTCTCATGTCAATGGGAAAATATTTTGAACAGCCAGAAAAAATCATTAAAATACCATGAGGTCACAGTCAGAATTTTACAAAATTTGCCATCTACCATGGCAAAGGAGAGGAGGGCCTAAAATATGAAATATCAGAAGGCAAAAAATCTGAGATAGCAACCAAGAATATGCTATCCAGAAAAACTGATTATAGATCTTTAAGGGAAGGTGATACATGTAGTTCCTAATAATTTCATTACTTATTATTGCAGTTTAAAGAAGTTTATATAAATGAGATGGATGTGAGCCAATTATGTTGGAATGATCTAAAAAATTAAGGAAGAAAGAAATGGGGAAGCAGAGGGAGAATTGGGAAGGAAGAGACTGAGAAAAGTTTTGTCACATTAAAGAGGAAAAAGATTGACATTGCACAGGAAAATGGAGGAAGGGGTGGAATGCTTGAACCTCACTCTAATCTGAATTGATTCAAAGAGGGAAGAAAATATACACTGACACATTTCTGTATATAAATGTAACTTACTGAATAGAGAAAATGGAGGCAAAGGGAATAAGGGAAATGGGGAGCTCAATAAAAAAGCAAGTCAGATGAATGAAGACAGATGACAGAATGGATTAGAAACCAGAACACAACAATATGTAATTTACAAAAGACATACTTGCAAAAGAAAAACACAGAGAGAATTAAAGTGCTAGAGCAGAAACTAATATGCTTCAGTGAAAGTGAAAAGGACAGAGTTAGCAATCATGATCTCAGACAAAGCAAAATAGATCTAATTAAAAGACATAATCAGGGAAAGTACATTATGTTAAAAGATACCATAGACAATGAATACCAAAAAAAAAAAAATATTACAGAAATTTTCTATGATAAAGATCTCATTTCTCAAATATATAATGAGAATATAACTGAGCCAAATGTATAAAACTAAAAGCTATTCCTCAATTGATAAATTGTAAAAGGGTATAAGCAGATAGTTTTTGGGAGAAGTCAAAGCTATTTCTACTCATATGAAAAAATATTCTCAATCATATTGATTAGAGAAAGGCAAATTAAAACAACTCTGCAGTACAATCTCACAAATCAAAAATCACTACCTATCAAAAATGACAAATGCCAAAAAGGAACAAGGGGGTAAAAGTGCCAACTATTCTGGAAAACAATCTGTAATTTGGCCCAGAGGAATATAAAACTCTCTCTCTCTCTCTCTCTCTCTCTCTCTCTCTCTCTCTCTCTCTCTTTCTCTCTCTCCTTCTCCCTCTCTCTCTCTCCTCCCTCTCTCTCCTTCTCCCTCTCCTCTCTTCCTCCCTTCCTTCCTCTATCCACAACACATATGCAAATGCAAACAAATAAGTTTATGCATACATCTATACATGCAAGTCTATTTATATATTTGTATATGTACATAATTAATGTATATTATGCATGTGTATGTGCATGCATATGTATATATTTGTATATATATGTGCATATGCATATACACATTTGTATATATGTATACATACACACACATATAAACACACACATATCCTTTTGATCCAGCAATTCCACTACTAGGTATATATCCCAAAGAGACTAAACAAAAAAGGAAACAAAAAAATCGACCTCAGCACACAGCAGATACCACCACCACGACCCTAGCTCAGAAGCAAGGAAGCTAACAGACACCTACAGCCTCCAGCAGCATCTAACACCTCGCATCACATCCTTCAGCACCAGACATAAGGGCTGTTCATGGGCCTCAGTGCAACCTCAGTGCAGTATCAAGTAAACAGCCTGGTGTTGTAGTGACTAGCACAGGAAGCCTGAAACAGTGTCCCTTTCATCTTGAGAGCAGTACTCAAATTTAAAAGGAAAAAAGGTCCAAAATGAGCAATCAATATCCAAAAGAATCTGAGTATAGAAAGTCATTATGATGACAGGGAAGACCAAGACACAAACCATGAAGAGGACATTATCAAAACCCCTATGGGAAAAACCACAAAGACAAAAGGAAACTGGTATCAGGTCCAGAAAAAACTCATGGTAGATCTCAAAAAGGAACTTAAAATTCACATAGGAAAGGTAGAATAAAAATATGAAAATGAGTGATGCAGGAGAATTAAAAAAAAATAAAGCTTGGGAAAGAAAACAATTTGTGGGACCTAGAGTAGGGGTGGAGAGGACTTTCAGAAGTCAAGTAACTGGCTGGGAAAATGCCCAGAAAAGGGAAAAAAAATAAGACCATAGAATGCTTATTTTCTTGGTGACCAAATGATTCCAACCTTCCTCTCTGATGAGGAAGAAAACTGCTTACCATCAGGTAAAGACATAAGAGTCAAGGCCTCTCTATCCCAAACATCTGAAATGGATATCCAATGGATTCAGGCCATGGAAGAGCTCTAAAAGGATTTTGAAAATCAAGTTAGACAGTATTTACATCTCTCTAATTATTAGTGATTTAAAGTACTATTTTTGATTTTTTTTATCTGAAGACCACCAGTCCATATCCTTGGAACACTTATTGTTGGATTGTATTCTTATAAATTTGACTCAGTTCCCTATATATTTGAGAAATGAGGCCTTTATCAGAGATACTTGCCATTAAGATTGTTTCCCAGTTTTATGCTTTTCTTCTTATCTTGGTTGCATTGGCTTGGTTTCCGCCAAAACCTTTTAGTTTAGCATAATAAAAAAAATTATTTTACATTTTGTTATACTATCTCTTGTTTGATCATGAACCTGTAACTCACTTTACTTCTTCTTTAAGAAATTAGATGTTATAACACTTGGTGTATATACGTTTAATATTAATACTGCTTCGTTGTCTATGGTAGCATTTTTCAAGATATAGTTTGCGTCCTCATCTCTGTTAATTGGTTCTAATTTTGCTTTCACTTTGTCTAGAGCCAGGATTGCTACCCCTAATTTTTTATTTTACTTCAGCTGAAGCATAATAGATTCTGTTCCAGCCCTTTACCTTTACTCTGTGTGTATATCTCTTTTTCAGGTGTTTTGCTGGTAAACAACATATTGTGCGATTCCGTATTTTTGTATCCATTCTGCTGTCCAGTTCTATTTTTGGGGACTGTTCATCCCATTCACATTCGTAATTATGATTACTGTGTATTACCCTTTATCCATTTTCCCTCCCGTTTGTCTTCTTTCTCCTTTCATCCTGTCCTTTCTCAACAATGTTTTGCTTTTGTCGCTTACCTCCCCTAGTCTGCCCTCTCTTCTGTTACTCCTTCCCACCCCTAACTTTGCTTACTTTCCTCCCTTTCTACCTTCCTGCCAGGTAAGATAGATTTCTGTATTCAGCTGATCAAGTATATCATTCCTTCTTTGAGTCAATACTGATGAGAGTATGATTCAACTGTGCATCCGTCCATTTTTACATCTACTCCAATTGATCTTTCATGCCTCTTTTATGTGAAATAATTGACCCCATTCTACCTCCCTCTTACTTCTGTACCCAGCAGAGCGCTTTATCATGCCTTTATTATTTTTTGTCTTCCTCTCAAAAAATTGCCTTATGCCTATACCTTCTGTCTATGTATATTCCTTCTAACAGTACTATCAGTATTGTACTGGCATAAATTTTAAGAAATACAAGTATCATCTTCCCATGAAGGGATATAAACAGTTCAGTTCCATTGAATCCCTTGTGTTTTTTTTTCTTTTTCTCTCTTTAAGTTTCTTTTGGGTCTTTATATTGGAGATCATTTTTTTTGTTCAATTCTACTCTTCTTATGAAAGCTTTAAATCGTTCTATTTCACTGAATCACCATTGTTCCACTTTGAAGTATTATGCTAATTTTATTGTGTAGGTGATTATTGGCTATAGTCCAAGATCCTTTGCCTTCTGTATTATCATGTTCTATGACTTCTAATTTTTTTTAATTTTGCAGCTGCTTCATCCTGAACAATCCTGATTGTGGCTTCCCAGTATTTGAATTGTTCCTTTCTGGCCGCTTGTATTATTTTCTCCTTGACCTGATAGTTTTGAAATTTGTCTATAATGTTTCTTGGAGTTTTTATTTTTTGAAATCTTTTTCTGAAGTAATTTGTGGATTCTTTTCATGCCCACTCTGCTCTGGAATTCCAGGCTATCAGGACATTTTTCTTTGAAATTTCTTGAAAGTTGCTTTCCAGCTCCTTTTTTTGATCCTGGCCTTCAGGTATTCCAATAATTCTGGCTTTGTCTGTCTCGGATCTATTTTCCAGGTCAATTGTTTTTCCAGTGAAGTATTTTACATGTAATTCCCTTTTGCCTCATTCTTTTGAATTTATTTAATTGATTCTTCATATATCCTAGAGTTATTAATTTCCTTTTGTCTAATTCTAACTTTTAAGTAGTTGTATTCCTCAATTAGCTTTTGTTCTTATTCCATTTGGACAATTGTAATTTTCAGAGGGTTCTTTTCTTCATTGAGTTTTTGTACCTCCTTTCCCATTTGGTCAATTCTAACTTTTAAGCAAATTGTTTTCTTTCTTTTTTAAAAAATTTATTTATTTAACTTTTTTCATTCATTTTCACAAGATTTTGGGTTCCAAAATTTTCTCCCCATTTGTCTCCTCCCCACTCACTGAAAAAGATCATGACATTGAGAAAGATTGAAAACAAAAGGAAAGGGAGATGACAGAGGATGAGATGGATAGACAGTGTCATGGAACAACCATAATGAACTTAGAAAGACTTCAAGAGATAGTGGAGGATAGAAGAACCTGGCTTGCTATGGTTTATGGGGTCACAAAGAGTTGGACATGACTGAAAGAATGAGTGACACTAGCAAAAGTAGTAAACAGATATTGCATTGTTATGGACTTCTCAGTTTCTGAAAACTAACCTTTTGAGTCATTTTTCCATGTTTCCTGATCTGTCACTTGTTGCCTATTGTTCATGAAGATATTATTGTCCATTAATAGCTTCTTTATTATATTGTATGATCATGGTAATTATTTATATAAAACAAAAGTTAGGCAAGTAAAATTGCTTAGTGAGCACATACACTTTTGATTGATGCTTAAAGAAATGAGAGGTAATACAGACAGACCTTTGCACTTCCTATTCATGTGACTGATAAAAAAAAACTGTACAAATCCATGTAAAATATAACTGTGAGGATTAGTAGATAAGAGAGACTTTCAAGTATGACAGAAAAGATGAAGGTAAATTGAGGCAATTGGTGCCTCTCTTATTTTAAATCTGAGAATTTCAAGAGCTAAACATTGATCTACACGAGTCAAGACCATTTAGTAGTTCTAAAGCTTCTCAACTCTTTCTTTGTTTCGATTTTATGAGCAAAAACTTATTCTATTTTAAAAGAATGGTTATTAAATATCTAGGTGAAATATTCTGGGAACATAAAAACTTCAGTGTTATCAATCAGATAGCACCAAAATCATCTCTCAATTTTGTCAGAGTATAGATAGATAGATAGGTATAGATCTAGATACAAATATAGATATATAGATGTATCTGTAGGCAGATTTTCCTTTTCTCCATCCTTTTTACATGAAAGTCCTATTAATTAGAATTTTCAAGGTTCTAGACAATTTTATTTCCCAGTCTTTCTTCATCGTGCTCAGAAGATCGTCATTTCTTTATTTTAAACTGTGGTCAAAAAAATCTAAATCCTGGTCTCAGAAATGATCTTTCTTACAAGCTTTTCATTTGTTAAATGCAATTTTATTTCTTTCCTTTTTTTTGGAAACCATTTTTTTCTAGATTTCTTCTTTTTGGCTAACAAGAACAATTCCATATACTATATAGCTATGAAAAAGTCCCTGAAAGTATCTGAAGCTTAGTTTTCCTTTTTTTTAACCAATGGGAAAGATAATACCTTTAGTAATTTTGTCCTACAGTTATAAGAATCAATTATATATGTATAAAACATTTTGAAAGTCATAAATTTATACGTAGTTGTTAGTTCACATAAGTTATTACTGTTCCCTATGACAGCACTTAACATTTGTCAAATCATAAAATATTTGGAACTAAAGAGGATTCTGAAAATCATCTAGACAACCTAACACTTCTTATAGAGGAGGAATTGGAAACCCAGTTCTTTTATCCTTTCAATTCCTTCAATTCTTCTCATACAGTATGATTTCCCATTCTCTTTCAATCCTGTCCATTTTTGGTGTAATGGATAAGAACATGAATTTGGTGTCAGGAAGACTTGGGCGCTAGTCTTTCCTTAGACATTTATTAGCTGTGAAATTTGAGGCAAATTACTAACCTGTTTCTTTCTCAGATATACAGTGAGGACATATGAGATTGAATGACCTCTAATGTGTCATCTAGCTCTAAACTTACAATCTCATGATTTTCTGATGTTTTCAATCTTGCCAGTGTCCTTCCTAAAATGTCATATCCAGAACATAATGCAAAACTCCATATATGATCTAACTAGGGTTGAGTACTACAGAAAAATCACCTTCTGTAAGATTTGTTAGCTGCACTAAATGCAGTGTAGCACAGCATTGACCACTTTTGTTACAATCAATACATTAATATTGAGACAGCTAGACAGTGTGCTAGATAGAATGATTGACTTGGAGTCAGAAAGACCTGAGTTCATGTCCTTTTTCAGACAGTAAGTATTGTGACCCTGGATAAGTCAGTCAACCTCTTTAATTTTCAGTTTCCCCATCTGTAAAATGGGGACAAATATGATAGCAAGTAAAGAAATCCGAAAAGCTTAAAGTTCTTTAGGCATGCCAGATTTTTTTCAGTTATAACTTGCTGTTTACTAAATCCCCCAAAACATTTTTATGCAAACTTTTCATATTGACCTTATTGCTAAGTATATTAACCCTCAGCTTTTTTTCTTTCTCTGCAATAATAAGCAATATTAATAATGGAACAATTGGTTAAGTGATAATTTTTTACAATTCAAGGTACTATAGAAGTAAGAAATTATAATACGCTACTATATTTGGTGGTAGCTCTCAAATGAATGTCGGTAATATTATGGATGAATAATATCAAATACATTTGATCTTGACATGGGTCAACTATTCCTTAAGAATAAAATGGTCACCCATGTGAGGTGAATTATTGTGAACCAGGGTGCCACTTAGTAAATTAAATTTTCTTTGCCATGGAAAGGAATCTTAAAAGATGCATTCAGAGCATACCAGTGAACAATTTAGCTCCAATGAGGAACTAAGATCATGAATCAAAGTTAAAATGTTAAAAATCTCACTTTTTTTGTAACTCTGAGCTTTAATACCTTAGAAAAACAGAGTTCTCTCATTTTTCTTACAGTCTTCTTTGTAGGGAAAAATGATTACACAGGTATAAATTGAGTCTAGAAAGGTCAAGCCATCACTCTAATGTAAGTAACACTGGAAGACAAAAAACAAGTGACCTGACCTCTGGTTTAGTGGTCTATTCACTTGAATTTTTGCATCCTTGAAGTAAAAAAGGGGGAAAAAAATCTATGAATTATCGCAGAACATTTTCTTAGACTACTTAACTTGATTGGTTGTTTTTCCTGTTTGTATTTGTGTTAGAACTAATGCCACCATTGATTTGGGAGATGATGTATCTAGTGAAAATATTACAAACTGATAAGAGCAAGACTGAAGCTGTTGCCTATGAGAATAGCATGATAACAACTTTAGAGGTCATGGATTCTCTGTAAATGTGCCATTTAAGAGAAACTGTGGAACTATTACTTTCAGTCAAGTGTTTTAACAATTCAAAATTGTTTTAAAATAAGTAACTTCTACTGATACAACTCCTAATTGTAATTAAAATACATTAGAAACATAATAATCAGGTATGCTCAAACAATGTAATGTAGAGTGAAAATGAGCTGATACAGGGAAATTCCTTTTATCCTGATTTATGTTGGTCCATAAAATATAAAGATGTTAGATCTCCTTTTATAAGAAGCTCTTGATGTAAATAAGGAATTTTTACGTAAGCTTAGATAATGGTACATTACTCCTGTTTTTACTGTCAACATCGCTCTAATATATTTTAACACAGTACCAGGCCTCCACTGTCCACCCAGCAAAATCTTTTCAAATCTCATCCATTATGTACTAAGAAAGAGTATACAAGCAGCCTTTTCACTGAACAATTTCGAGAAAATGCGAAGGCCATCAATATGAAGGACCGACAGAGAGAAAACATTATTTCGGAAAGCCATGCTGAAAAGCATTAAAATTCCTTTGGGCCAGTAGGTCACTGCCAAAACCACAACAACAATAGCAAAAACAAAAGAAAAGTATTATTTTTATTTAATTCTTACTTATTAGTAAAAATTAGCACAGCCATTCATACTTCTCCCACCATCTGCACCTTAATAAAGAACAAAGATCCAAAAATTTTAGGAAGCAGCATCTCTCTCTCCCTCTTTCTCACATCTGCCTCTGTTTCTGTCTATGTCTTTATCTCTGTATCTTTTTCTCTCCCCCTTCTTCACTCTCTCCATCCCTACCCCTTCTCTCTCTAGCACACATGTACATGCACATGACAGACACTAATACACAAATACGTATTTGCTTAGCTGAAGGTCCTACTAGGCTAGCCTGAGTTTCTTGGGATTTGACACAATTCAGGGGAAAAAACATTAATCACTCCGGCAATAAACATGTATTAAATGCCTGCTGGATGCCAAGGTTTAGAGCCTGAAAGCCTGGTTTCATATTCCTTATCTTTATCGCTACTTGTGTGAATATTGAGGAGTAATTTCCTATCTTTGGACTTCTGTTTCCTCATCAGTATAAGGAGTAGATTGGACTAGAAGATCACACATCAAACCTCATATCTTACAGCACAGTAATGACAAGACCAGCGTAGTTTGTCTCCACTTAGCCAAGGAGAAAACAATCAATTTTCAGGTAACTCAGAGTAACAGAGAGCATGCTCAGCTTGGTATCAGAACATAGCCTGAGACATATACAAGTTGGGCATTGTGATTGCTCTGGGCCTTAGTTTCTCTATCTGTTTTGTTCTTTAATCCAAACTTGTGATTTGACAGTTTTAGAGAACTCCTGATGTGTCAATGCCTTTCATTAATGTATGTCCACAACTCACATACAATTTGGAACATTTGGTTTGTCTGGGAATATCAAGAGGATAAGTGACTTGCCCAGTGTCACAGGATAAGTGACTTGCCCAGTGTCACACAGCCAGTATGCATAAGAGATATTCTATCTGAATTGTTGTTGTCTATCTACTATGGTACCCTGCCTATCCTTTCCAAAAATAATATATTATATGTAGTGTATATTCCATTGAGTGGTTTTGGGTGAGAAGGTAAACCATAACTCACTATATGAATAAATTATAGTTATTAGTTAAGGAGAATAAATAATTTATCAAGAACTGTAGGAATAGAAAAGTATATTATGGGCTTTTGAGGTTGGTTTAAGAATAAGAACATTTGGGAAGTCAGTCAACACTACTTAAATAAAAATAACTGAGAATCACGTCTCCCTTTCTGATCAGTTTGGGGAGTCGTAGAACAAAACATCTGTACTAGTTTTTCTGATGAAGCATTGATTCTTTGCTACATTGGACTTCCATCTAACATCACACAGCACTAACAACATCACATACTAATTAAGCAAAACTATTTCTCTTAGATGTTATAATAAGGAACCACATCTCACAAGCTATTTTCAAATACAAGTTTATTTCATATATATATGATGGCTTATATATATTTCATATATATAAGATGGCTTTATAATGAAACTCAGGTATAGGTGTAACCTGTTTTCAAAAATAAAGTGATAGAATTTACTAATGGAAGAAAATGATTAATAAGACAACAGCAATGTTTTATTAAGTCTGCTTGCTCATATGCACACATATACACAAACACCCATACTCACACACACACATACACACACACAGTCCTGACTGATTATTGGGAAGTATAATTGCATTCTTTTTGGAGAGGATAATAACATTTCACAACATCTGTATGACCTCAACAAAACATTGCCTGTAGAGTGAAATTTGTGAGTTGACATCAAACCAGTAGTTTGGTCATTGTAAGCCTTGTAAAAAGCAAATATCAAAAATGTTTGAAAAATGACTATTGTAAGTTAATCTCTTTAATTGTTTTGAATCCAAAATCACAGCAGGATTAAAGAGTGGTTCAAAAGTATGACAGGTGAAATTTTGCTCTCAATTATCTACAGCTCAAAGTTCAAACTCATTTGGAGTGAAATAGAAGGATCTAAGGATTTTTCAGGTATTTTTAGTCTTAAAAATTGTGGAGAATATCAGCCTGAGTTTTGTCATCTTATATTGGAAATTTACATGTAAATATTTTATCTATGGGCAAATGATGGATTGTCAGGGGATTGGTCAATAATGCTACAATTAAAATTCCTTTTAAATTATTATTTTGGTTTGCTTTTATAATTCCTCAGTCTTTATGTGCTAATGCATGGCTTTTGGCTCTCTCTCTCTCTCTCTCTCTCTCTCCCCCCCCTCTCCTTTTCTCCGTCTTTCTTACACACACACTCACAACACATGCAACACACTTGTTCACTCTCTTCTTTCTCCTTTAGCTTCTCACACATTTTTTGGCCTTTTATCTGGCCAACCCTCAAAGAAAGAAACCATATTACTACTTTTGATATTTATTATGGAGTGCCCATGACAACTTCACACATTTTACTTTTGGAAGAGAACAAAATATTCTTGTCTAACAACCATACTCCACTTAACTTTTCATCTGCCTTTAAGCAAGTGCTTTACAGGAAATTAAAGTTAACCATAAAATTCTTTGTAGACTAGTGAATATAAAATAACACCTAGTTGGGTTTTTGTTTTGTTTTTCAGAAAGATTCCATTTTAACCTGGATCAAAATTCTAAATTTTTACCAAAATATATCTTATGTATCAAGGATTATATTTTTAAACCCCATAATATGTTATTGTTTTTTTTTGTAGGGGCTCCAAAGTAGATTGGCAAGATCTCTGAGATTCGTAATCTTTAAAAAATTCCCATGGAAAGGAAGAGATTAAATAATTTTTTTCTTGGGTAACACAGCCTACGTACATTGGAAGCAGAAATTAAACATTGGTTTCCCTACAGTGAGGTCAGTTCTGTATCCATACTACCTCTATAAGAAATGTGTTTATGAGTCTGAATCACATGAGCAACAAAATGGTGAAACAGACATTTTAGTTTCTCTCAAAACTTTCAAAACTCTCTAAAACAGAAATTATGTACCAAAGATAAGAGAACTTCAAATGTCTTCATGGTCCAGGACACTCAGAATTTTTTTAAGAAAGGTTACCTTTTAAAAGTAGGAATTGATGCTCATTGACATTCAGTTCACTTAGCCCTCCACCCCTACCTTCCATACTATCAGCAGCAAGGTTATACTAACAAACCCAAGGAACCAAGACATGAGTAGAGACTTGCAACAAAACAATTCGTTATATTTTGGTTTCCCTCCCTTTTTCCAATATGAAAAAATCCTAGCTCCAGGCTGTGAAAGGGCCTGCCAGAGGCTGTAATCCATAAGCATAGCCCTGAAATCTCTGAATAGCTGATGCTGGACAGAGAAGAGAGGAGTAGAATGGAAAGACCATCAAGACAGAATGCCATATGTGTACAAGGGTTTGGATGAGATACTGTGGAGTACTGTGCTGTAGCTGAGCAGAAGAGCACAGCAGCCAACTTGGGCCAGTTCTAACTCTTCCAATTTGGGACAAAGACCTAAGCTAGTGAAGTATCATTTTTCCAGTGTAGGGGATGCTGAAATGCTTTGAGATCTGTCTTTCATAGAAACAACAGAAGGAAGGAGTGAGGAATTGAGTGATACAGGGAATGAAGAGGAATACAAGGTGAAAAGTACCAAAAATTTCAAGAAAAAGAAAACTCAAAGACCTTGAACATAAGCAGATAAATCAACAAGAAAGGGAACTGACAACAAAAGGAAATGCCTCTTCCAGATCTAGTCAATAAATGTGGACATCTACAAATAAATACTGGAAAAATAAAAAAAATAACCCAACACTTGATGAAACAGAGGACCTTGTGGAATTTGAGAACATGGAACAAGAACACTATTTCTGAAAGAGAAATGATAATTATGAGAGTAGAACTCATGTCCTGTGCAGCAAAAATAATGAACAAAATAGAAAAACTTGAACATGAGATGGCAAGGCTCAACAAAGAAACCAAAGATTGAACAAAAAATTGGGAACACAAATGGAAAAATAAAGGGCAACTTAGAAAAAGAGAAGTAAAAAAAACAATATTAAAAGAAAATATGCTCACTATATAAGTAAAACATACTGAATTTAAAGACAAGATATAGAGAGAAGGATAAACAGAGAAAAACGGAATACAGAGAATGCATAGTTAGTGATCATGTCTATGAATGCGAAAGGGATAAATTAACCAACAGAATGAAAAGATAGCAGAACAGATTGAAAACCAGCATCAACATGAAGTTGTATACAGGAGACACACTTGAAACAGAAATACACACAGTTTACATGAAGGACTGGAGCAGAATATATTATGCTCCAGATCAAGTGAAGAGGGCAGGGGTGAATCATGATCTCTGAAAAAGTAAAAAACAAAAACTGCTCTAATTGAAAGAGATAATAAGGAAAATTACATTTTAATAAGAGGTACTATAGACAATGAAGTAATATAAAAAATTGCAGCAAGTTTCTCTGATAAAGGCCTCATTCCTCAAATAAAGCAAACTGAGTCAATTTAAAAGAAGTCATTCCCCAATTGATAAATGATCAAAAGACATGGAAAAGAGGTTTTCAGAAGAAGGAATCAAAACTATCTATAGTCAATCTATAGTCATGTGAGAACATTTTCTAAACCACCATTGATTAGAGAAAGACAAATTAGATATGACTTCACACTTATCAGAAAGGAGAAATGCTAGAGGAGATGAAGGAAAATAGGCACATTAATGAAGTAGTCCCACAATAATGGAGAACAATCTGTAACTATACCCAAAGGGCAACAAAATTTTGCATATCCTTTGATCCAGCAGTACCAATACTAGGTCTGTAAACAAAAGAAATCAAAGAAATAGGAAAAGTATCTATCTGTACAAAATATTTATCACAGCTCTTTCAGTAGTGCAAAGAACTGAAAATTGAAGGAAGGGATGCTCACCAATTGAGGAAAGACTGAATAGGTTATGGCATATGATTGTGATAGAGTACTATTGTGCCGTAAGAAATGTTGAAGGGGATGGTTTCAGGGTGGGAAATACATGGTAAGATGGATATAAACTAATGCAAGGTGAAAAGAGAAGAACTGGGAGATCATTGCATATGGTAACAGCAATTTTGTAATTATGTTAAGCCTGTGAAAGAAGTGGCTACTCCGATCAACAGAGTCATCCAATATATTTCCAAAATTACATAATGAAAAATTATATCCATATTCAGAGACATAATTAATGAAATATGAATGTAAATTGAAACTTTTTTTGCTTTTTTAAAAAATATGGCTTATATGGAACTATGTTTTGTATGATTTCACATGTCTAATTTATAACATATTGTTCAAGGGAGGTGTGAAATGAAGGAAAGTATTTGGAATTCAAATTGTAAAAAGAAAAGAATGTTAAAATGTATTTTAAAAATATATTTAGGATATTGTTATAAAAAAGGGGGCAAAAATCCAAAGTAAAACTAAGCACATTCTATCTAAATAGGTTTATTTTTTTATCAAAATCTATAATTTCATTAATGTAAGGAATTCCCCAATAAGGAAACTCTCTCTGCCATGGCAGATTATTAACTCCTTTGTAGTTTAGAGCCCTAAAGTGTTGACTGGGGCACTGAGATATTAAGTGACTTTCCTATGGTCACACAGCTGGTAGGTCTTTAAGGTAGGCCTTAAATTCAGGTCTGACACTGAGCCCATCCATTCACTGCTATGTTATGCTGTCTCCACAGTCAAGTCTATGTAAGGTCTTGAAGCATTAGGTAAGCTTGGTACTGAAGCCTCTGTAGCTGCTGTCTCAGCTCTCTGCCATGATCTCTGCCTAGAGAATAATTTCTGTTACTATCCTCTTTCCTAGCCTGCCTTGAAGTAAGTAATTCCCCACTGATTACAGCTCCACTCAGCTATTTGAGGCTATAATCCTCCTTTTGCCAAGTAGAAACACACACACAAACACACACACACACACACACACACACAAAGATGACCATATATAGGTTGCCTTAAAATTGAAAGCATCAAGGAACCATTGTCTCCTTGTCAGAATTATAAATTCTATTTTAAAATTTAATTATTTTTGTTTATTTCTTTATACTACATGGTTTCAAATGTGAGGTACCAGTTTAATTTGTTTTTAATAATGCTTTTACCTGTGAGAAAGCCTGCTGTTTCTAAGACGCTGACTTCTGTAGTCTCTTGTATACTTTACGAAATGAGGGAAGATTTGCATTAGATTCAGACAAGAAATTGAACAAAGGTCTATTTGGATTAATCACATATTTTATATTAGCAGCATTGTAGCATACAGTGGAAAGAACAATGACCTGGGCATCAAATGATAAGGATTGTGATTCAGTTATCTGTCATCCATTTCATGAACTTAGGAAAAAAACACAGATAAGTTCTAATTGTGCCTCTGACAGTTGTGAACCCAGTGATTATAAGCAAGCATAACCTCTTTGTATTAGTTTCAGCACACCACAGATGATAATTTCAATAACTATCTCAAAAAAATATTTATTAAAGATACTGGAGAAGAATGTATTTACAGTGTTTTGCAAAGCTCAAAGTGATAGATTTGTTATATATATATATATATATATATATATATATAATATAATCCATATCATTAATGATACTTTTTGCTACTGTGGAGATACAAGATCAATAACACCAGCACATAGGTGGGCCTCTAGCACAGGTTCTTTGATTTGCTTTTCTAAAGGAAAAACAGCTTCAAAGGGATCAACAAGCTTACTTAAATTCAAAATGCAAATATATAAGCAGAAAGGAAGAATCTAATAGACAGGGTTCATATATATATATATATTTCTACTATGTGACTCAGCATAGAATGTATCATAACTGTGTATGGGGCTAAAATTCAAAGCAGCAAGACTTTTGTGATGGAAATACAAAAATGTGCAAACCCTTTGAGCCAGCAATATTGCTTCTAGTACAGTGTCCCCAAGAGATCATAAAAATGGGAAATATGTATGTACCTTTAGAACTGGGAACATAGCCCCTATTACAAGGAAAAGAGTCAACATTTGTGATTACATAAGCCTACAAATGGAAAGGGAAGATCTTATATTCACTTGATCCTTCAGTATTTTATGTGTACTTGTCATTTATGATGCTTCTATATTGCAATTTTAAATGACTATATAAACACAAAGGATTATTACAAGAAGACTGGACAATTTTACAAACTTACCACTTTCCCTCTACCATATTATTTTTGTTTTCTTGCTTGCTTTATCGTTCAACCTGATTTTCAGCCACTTAACTTTTAAAAACTAATTTTATGGATAAGTAATTTTCTTATGTCACTATAATATCCCAAACAGTCCTCTTCCTCCCTCTCCCAGGGTCCGTAACATAGCGTAAATAATATTTTTGGAGGGGAGAAAAGTCAGCACAACTGATCAATACATTTTAAAAGTCCAAAAACATGTGCAATATGTAATATCTGTAGACCTTCCACTTTCGAGAACGGGTAGTTTGGCAGTGTCTTCTCATGACTCTTCATTTGAGGCTCACTTGGTCATTATAATATGCAATATTTACTTTGGATTGTTTTTGGTTGGTTGCTGCTCTTTCCATTTACTGCTGCTTCTAAGAAGCTATCTTCTGTAGTCTCCTGTATTCTTTATAAAATGAGAGATTCAAACAAGACTGAACAAAGGTCGATCTTGTAGTTACTGTGTATATTGTTTGCTTAAATCGCTTTACATCAGTTCATATAAATACTTGCATGTTTCAATGTATTCATTACATTACATCACATTCTTTGAGTACAGCAGTACGCCATTACATTTGTGTACTACAAACTGTTTAGCTATTCCCAAATGGATGGAAATCTGCTTTGTTTTCAATTCCTGGATATCACACAAAGTGTTGTTATATTTTGGAGCGAAGGGGGCTTATTATTTTTATTTCTAATCAGTGGCTTCCTTGGAGAACAAGCTTAGTAATGGAATATCTAGCTCAAATGGTATGGACACTTTACTCACCTTGTTAACATAATTTCAAATTGCTTTCCAAAATGGCAAATGTCCCCTCACAATATATTACCATGTTCAATTTTCCACAACCCTTCCAACATTGTTGCCATTTTTTTTGTCCTTTGTATCAATTGACTTGGTGTGAGGAGAAACTTCAGTTATGTTGTGTTTTGAATTTCATTATGAGTGATTCCATTTTTTTCATATAGTTGTGAGTACTTTGCAGATCTTTTGAAAATGATTTCTTCATATCCTTTGGCCATTTATGCATTGAGGATTAACATCAAACATCAAACAGATATGTATATATGTATACATATTATATATATATATAGTTTATGTATCTTGGATATCAAACACTCATCAGAGAAATTTGATACAAAGATATTTTCTCAATCAATAACTTCCTTTCTTATGTTAGTGCATTGATATTAATCTATACGGAAGCTTTTCAATTTTAAATTCCCTCTTCTATATTGTTATTTTTGTCACTTTAATCTTTTTTAAGGTGTCTCTGTTTTCACTGATTCTCCCATCAGTCCTGATCCCCTCTTCTCATTTCACATTGTTCCCTTGCTTATCTTTTTTTTCATTTAGTACTGTTCCTTAGTTTTTAAATTTCACTTTTTGCACTATTATATAAAATTTTTCTCACTTTGTACATTAATCCATTTTTTTTCTCTTTACTCTAGACCTTCATTCTCTGATTCATGACTCCTATCACGTTACGGGTTCTGTCTTTTCTCTGTATTCTTCATAATCAAAGCTTTCAAGTTATCCATTCTAGGCTCTCCCCTCTAGCCACTGCCTTGTAGGACTTGTCCCATAGATTTCTCATTTCTACTGTGACTCACTTCCAAGAACATCAGTAGGTGATGTTTAGTTTTAGAACTGCAAAATTTACATGTAAAACGATGCTACTGGCTCACCCTGTCCCCTCTTTCTGGTCTGGGTTTCTGTTAAGTAACTCCTTTGTACAGAGCAGGATAGCCTACAAAGAGGCAAGTAACTCTGTAACAATGCATTATATAATATTTACAACGATTCATTTTTTTAAATATACACAGTCCTGAAGACACACTGTAAAACTTTGGGAACGTTCTCCAACATCCTGAGACTTTTCATTATCTTCACCATAATAGTTTAAATCCCTAGTGAAGCAGCAAAAAACAAATAGACAGATAGGTAAATAGATAAGTAGATAGATAGATAGATAGATAGATGGATGGATGGATAGATAGATAGAAGGATAGACAGACAGATAGATAGGCAAGGCAGGCAGGCAGACAAACAGACAGACAGATAGATAATATAGATGAATGAATGAATAAAACCATGCCAGTCTCATCTTTTGAGGGGTAGTTATCATGTCACACCCTTTGACAAAACAACAACTACAACAACAAAACAAACAAATCATTTGTGATGGATAATGGAGGACCCAGATTGATTATACTCCTAATTGGTTATCCACATTCACTGGAAGGTAGAGAAGGTGCCCAGGATGGAGCCTCCAATCCAGACTGAGTTATTTGTGCTCAGGTGCTCAATGATGTTGATTTTCATTGTGCTGTGGGTGGGACTATATGATCTTCTTCCAGATCCTATCCATGCCTAGTGTATGGTGCTACCATCAGAAAATATGGTATTTGGTACATACAGATGTCAGTATCATACTTCATTACTGAGTTGAAGGTAGTTTCACGGATTCCACAGAATTCCTCCTAAGAAAGATTGTTAAAAGAGCATTTTTGAACTTTAGAACTTCTTTGGATTTATTATATATCCGAAAAAGATGGTCATTGATTATAATGTAGTTTGTATCTAACCTATTCCACTGATCTACCACTCTATTTCTTAACCAGTACCATTTTGCTTCAATAATTACCACTTTATAATACAGTGTCATATCTGGTACAACTAGGCCACCTTTCATATTTTTTCACTTGATATCCTTAAGTTTTTGTTCTTCCAAATGAGTTTTTTTATTATTTTTTTTTAGTTGATAGGGTTGCTTTTTAAAAAGTAAAAGACCTCAGGTCACGTTCTACTTCTGATTCATATTCTTCATGTTATCTGTGTGACAATCATTCACTAAATCGCTTTACCTTTCAACATTCTATGTAACTCTGATTTCACATTTATAATCAATATTATCCTGCTTGCCCTTTCAATGGCTGGGAGAAGGGCAAGAGAGAGACAAGATCGAATTCAATTTTAAAAAATTAATGTTAAAAATATTTACATGTAATTGGAAGTATTTCATAAAATATATGAAAATAAAATAAATTTCTCTATTAAACTCTCTATGACTATATGGTGAAAGACGTTTCAGACTTGCATTTATAGCATTCACTCACTTTGCAATTCTCTATACCAATGAAGTCATAGTTTCAGTCTCTAATCCTATCTCTAAACTTACATGAAAGACACTGTTGAAAAAAAAGTAAATAAATTTAATCAATAAGTATTTATGAAATATTTACTATATATCATATCCTGGACATGAAAAAACAAAAGAAAAAGAAATTATATCCATTCTCAAGTTGATTATACCATAATGAGGGATCCAATGTGTCCTTCAAAAAAAAAGACTGTAAAAAATAGATCTATCTTTATGATGTATATATATATATATATATATATATATATATATATATATATATATATATAAAATGAATATATATCTATCATTTTGTTCTAAATATATACATATATGTATGAGTATAAACACATATAGAGATAGATGTGTATATGTAGATATATACAGACATACACATATGGATCTATATGAACACATATACATATGAATGGGGGCAGTTAGGTGGTGCAATGGACAGAGCACCAGTTCAGGAGTCAGGAGGACTTGAATTCAAATCTCACTTCAGATACTTGACATTCACTAGCTATGTGACCTTGGGCAAGTCATGTAACCCCAATTGCCTCATCCTGGCTCATCTCCAGTCATCCTGATGAATATCTGGTCATTGGAATCAGATGGCTCTAGAGGAAAAGTGAGATTGGTGACCTGTACAGCCTTCACTTACTCAAAACAAAGTGAAGTGCAAGTCATATCATCATTTCTCTGATGACATGGTCTTTTTCGGCAATGAAGGACAAACACACATATGAACAAACACACGTGTGTGTATGCATGCACATATAAACATATAGGCACTCCCTTTTTAGAAAATTCAAACTGGATATCCCATAAATACCTCAAAATAGTGTTGTAGAAAACATAATACTATATTCCCCCACCATCACTCACAATTATCCTTCACCTGGAATATAATGTTACTATTGCTAGAACATTTATCATCTTGGACACACAGGTTTGTAACCCTGGTGTCATCTTAAACTTACCTCTGTCTTTTACTCATTCTACATGTCCAGTTATTTGCCAAATCTTGGCATTTCTTTAACCTCAATACTTTTTAGATATATCCCCTTTTCCTTTACTCACTAAATCACCAGTACCTCTTTATATCATTCCTAGAATATTGCAAGGACACAAATGGCATTCCATCCCCTATTTATGTATTGGCATTGACTGCCCCCGTGTCAAGAATGTTCTCCTGTTCACCTACTGCATGAAATTTTGTTAATTCCTTTCCCTCTAAGTTTTTTTTAATTTGGTGTCCATGACACACATATGACATGCATGTATTTATATGCATGGTTATTGTCTTTGTTTTTACATAAACATTTATATATGCACATGTATATGTGCACATATACATGGATAGGTACATGTGCTTATACTATGGGTTGAGATATGAATCACTGGAGAAAGTACCTAATATAATAAAATAGCAGAGCCTTCTCTGTAACTAAGTCATCTATTGACTATATACATATAAAACTACGGAGTATATTAGCACAAGGAATATTTATATTCTGACTCTTTCTCTCCAGTTCATTTTTGTCATTGTTCCAAATTGACCCCTCCCCCAAAAAATAAACTTCAAAGCATATCCATCCCTTCCTGAGGAAGATTTACTGACCCTTTATTACTTTTAAGATAGAGCATATTCCTTTGGCATTTCAAGGCTTCCAAAATATGACTCCAAGTTTTCTTCTCAGACAAATGCTGCAATACTCTCCCTCACACATTGTAAATGAGTACGTGTCCTACATTTTCCCTCTCTATGACATTTTTCCTTTTTCTGTCTTTGGACAGTTATTCCTGGAAATCTCTCTCTGCCACTGAGAATATCAAGTTCCCTTCAAGTTTCATTTTAGGTTCTTTTTCTCATCATAGATTACTGATTCTCATTTGTTAGGGATCTGCTGCCTTGAAATTAATTTGCATTTATTTTTGTATATATTTTACTTTTATTTATCTGTGAACACTTTTCCCTTCATCTCCTGATAAACTCTAAATTTCAGTTACAAGAAGTGAATGAGTTTTTGTCTTTGTATCCCCTAGAACATAGCAGAGTGTAACTACATAGTGAGAGTGTGATATGATTTTTTTAATATTAACACCTTCAGTATTGAACATTTTTGTGTACACAGAATCTTAAAATAGTAAAATTACTCATGTATTTTTCTTAATTCCTACACCTATAGGAAGAGTAGAAATTACTAACTGCATTACTGAAAGAGATTTAAATCCGTTTATTGACTTTATTTTGGTTCTCAGTAAAAATAGAACATTTAATCCACTTAATATTTTATCTTAAATCATCGCTATCAGATTTATGCTTTATATAATTTTTACTTATGAACTCTGGTGGCTTTCAGTATCTCATAAATAATAAAAAAGTTAATTTTATTGGTTATTTGACTGAAAACATAATGATTCCAAGAGTACAGAGTAAGGAGAAAGCGAAGAAAATGCACCACCTTTATAAAAGGAAATTATGAGAGAATAATTTTCATTTTCCAAATCCCTAGGGTTGCTTCTTCACTCATAAATGACTTACTCGCCATTTGTCTACTTTCTTCTCCAATTCTCTCCAGTCTCTCTCTCCCTGCCTGTTCCTCAAATAGAACATGCAATCCCAACTAGCTTTTGCAGCCTGATACTCTTTCAGGACTCCTACCTAGTTTTTCTTTTCTTTTCTTTTTTTATCTGTTGATCCTGTGAAGTGCGGTTTGACCTGCAGTGGAGTACATTCTCCATTTAGATTGTATTCTTTATTTCCCCATGAAGGAAGATATTTTACTTGATTCTGTTCATTGCATTTTATTAATAGCATGAATATGTGCCCTTCCCACGGAGGAGGAATATTTAGTTATATTTCTATATGGTTGATATTAATATATTTTTTAAAATAATTTTTAAAGTAACTTTATGTGCATGTGCACATTTGAAAACTTGAAGATTTTTGTTGAGGAATCATATTACTTTCGAATGTTTTAGGATACAAGGGCACTATAAATGTCATGTGTATAAAAAAGCAATATTTTCAAAAAGATAAGTATTCAAATTCCTGAGAAGGTATGTAAGTAATTGATACTAACCCTTTCTTCATGTTTCCTTCTTCTCTTTGATATTTTTTCCTTTCTTTTTCTTTTCTCTTTTACTCCTTAATTTGCAAAGATAAGTTATTTACTTTTAAATCTGTCAAAAATGGTAAAAGTTCTGGACAATGCCAAATTCCAGTCACCACAATGCTAGAGTTGAATATTAAATTAAATGACTAGCTATACTTAGGGAAAATATATTACTGTTTCATACTGACTTTTAAAAATCTTTTTACATAAGTAAAGATAGAGGAGCACAAATTTTGGGCTGGAAGGGAACTTAGAGAGACCATCGTGTCCCACTCATCTTACAAATAAGGAAATAGATATAAACAATAAGGAAATTTACAAATAAGTGACACACAGATGTCTGAAACCATGATTAAGGATCAATGATTTCATTGATGTGAGCACTCCTTTAATTTAGTCTCTGAGAGGTGTTATAGCTATTTATAACCATGTAGTTTGTTTTATTGGTGATAAATCTTAGAACATACTGGTCTGCATACAACAGATACAGAGTTTACCCACAGACCTAAGTCTTCCTGCCTTGACAAGAACTGTTAGAGCTTGAAGTACACTGACACACATTTTGGGAACACAGGTACATAGGATTCATCTTAATGTAGTCTTCATCCTCATTGTAGAATCAGTGTTTTCTTTTTTCCAATTTTCTGACCTCATTCTGACATCATTCCTGATCTTTCTTCATTTTCTTCCCTTCAATCTCTATCCTTTGACTTCCCAGTTCATTAAGGTATTGTTCATGATTCTTTTATCACCTGCCTCATTTGTCCTTTTATTATTATTTCCTTATCAATCATCAATTTTATGTCACCCCCACCATCCTTCTTCTTTGTTCCCACTCTCAAGATACTGAAAGATGTTCAAATGTTATATAATTTCTCACCATCTCTACATTTCTAAGTCCGATGTTCTTTTCTCAGTCCTCATCTTTTTAATCTCTTTGAAACATTTTGGCAATCTTAATCACCCTTCTTGATAATCTCTTCTCTCTAGGCTTTTATGACACTATATTTTCTTGATTCCCCTCCCTAAAAACCTGGGCCCTTTTCTCTTCTCTCTATATAGTACTCCATATGGAAATCTCATTAGCTCCCCCAAAAATAAATATCATAGTATACTGATGATTTTCAAATCTACTTTTCCAGTCCTATCCTATTTACCGATTTCTAGTTTCATATTACCAATTGTGTATTAAACATCTCAACTAGATGTCCTATGGGCATCTAAAACTCTATATGGCCCAAACTTAATTATATTTTCTCCAAAATATTACCTTCCTCTAAATGTTCCTGTTACTGTTGAGGAGACCACAATTCTACCAGATAGTAGGTTTACAACCCAGGTGACTTAAAGTCTTTAAATCTTAAGTTCTTCTTAAATTCCTTTCTTAAATTCCTCATTCTTATCCCACTATATCTAATCTGTTGCTCAGACCTATCTACCTATCTCACATATACCTGCTTTTCTTCTCTGATATGAATACCCGTCTGCTAAAGGTCATTTCATGTATAGAGGATTGCAGTAGTATCTCTGCCATGAGTCATTCCCCTCTCCAGTTTATCCTCTACATTAATGTCAAAGTTATATTCCTAAAGTATGGTTCTGACCATGTCATCCCTTTACTCAATAAACTCCAGTGTCTCCCTATTAATCCTAGGTTCAAATAAAATATCCTGTGTAATTTAAAGTATTTCCTAACCTGTCCCAATTCAATCCCTCCCCAAACTTCTCAGTCTTATTACACCTTATATCTTTCCTCAGAGTTTAGCCCAGTGCCTGGTACATAGGTATTACTCAATAAACATTAACTTAAAAGATGTAATACAGTTCTATGTCATTTTATGTCTACTTTGCCCTCATAAAGACATTACAATGCTTTCATTACCTCTAATTCATTGTACACCCCACTCCCATCAGTGATTATGCCTAAAATATGATCACTTTATGTTCCCTACCCTATCCTCACTTTATCAGACAACTTTATCTTTACTGAGAATATTATTTGTCATATCCTACCCTTTCTATATCATCTCAAAATTACTCTATAAGACTCCTCATTCTCTCCTTTTTTCATCTCCAATAAAGTAATGGACTCTTGTATTAGCAAGGCCATACTTTGATTTGCATCCTTGACTCCACAGCCCAATCTTGTTTTCCCTAAGAATTTGAATTTTTTATAAACTTTGTTCTGCCTTCAGTTTCTGCTATTTTTTGACTTTTTCCCTGGTATTTTCAAATATGTCTATGTCTTTATTATTCTTAAAACAACAATAATATTCACTTAACCCCCCATTCATCCTTTAAGCCATCATTTTACATTCCTTTTCCATTTCACTGACAATCACCTAGAAAAAAAATTGTCAATCTCACTACTACCATTTCTGCCTGATCTGCTCATTTCTATCACTCCCACAATCTTCAAAATCTAGTAGATCTAGAAAAATCAAACATGTTTTTAATTACTGACTCATTAATCTTTAGATGAATTCTCAGACTTTTTAACATTTCTGCACATTGGGAAAATGGTTAATAATCTCTTCTGAATAATACTCTCTTCTTTGACGTCAGTGACTGTATCTAACCATACCTTCTCAGTCTCCTTTGAGATGGATGATCATCCATCTCCAAATCTTCATACCTACACAGTTTGTATGTATATCTGAAGATTCTAATTTATGGGAAACAGTTTAAACAGATGTCTTACAGAGACATCTAAATTTTGAACTGTTTCAATGAATTTTCTAAATCAAGAGAGACAAGCTCAAAAGAGAAAAAAATTGGGGTGGAGTCAAGATGGCAGAGTAGAAAGACACACATAGGGAGGCCCACCATACACAACCCATAAAATACTTGTAGAGAGGGACTTTCAACAAATTTTGGAAAAGCAGAAGTGGAGAACAGCAGAGTGGAGGAGATTCCCAGCCCAGTGTGAGCTGAAAGGCCCACAGGAAACGTTGTTTGCAGAGGACCCAGAGTAGAGACCAGCCCAGCCTTGGCCATGCTATGTGTACAACTCTGGGAGGACACATCAGGGGTGGAAACTTCAGTCGCAGTAGTAGTGAATCTCCAGGCCCAGCGGCAGCGGGTCCACAGATCCCTCAACCCACAGGCAACAAATGTCAGTGATGGGTTTTTTTCAACTGGCCATGAAGGGAAAAGGGCCTTCCCATAGCTCCAGCCTCAGGCAGTGGCCTGCAAAGGCCACATCTGGCAGGTGATAGCAGTTCTCAGAACAGCCTGTACAACTGCCCTCATCCATTGTTGGAGCATAAAAACCCCTGGGGGCACTGAGGAGCTGAAAATTCCTAAGCCCTGTGAAGAGCCCCAGAGGGAGCTCATCTGTGTCTCACACTAAATGGTGGCCCTGACCCCACAGCTTCACTGAAAATCAGCCCGCAGTGCTGATTTGGCAGAACTAGAGACCAGGTGGTTGTGGAGAGGTAACTAGTAAGATTCTGGGCACAAAAATCTCTCTCTACTCCCAGACCAGTGTACAGGCTTGATTGTGCCACCTTGGAGGAACTGAGATCTTACAGATTCCCAGAGTATATACTACATTTGACAAAGGAACCAAAAGTCAAGTAATTGGTTAGGAAAATGCACCAAAAAGGGAAAAAATATGACTATACAAGGTTACTTTGTTGGTGAACAGACATCTTCTCCCATCCTTTTGGATGGGGAAGAGCAATGCTTACCATCAGAGAAAGACATAAAAGTCACAGCTTCTGTTTCACAAAAATCTAAAATAAATATTCAATGACCTTAGGCCATGGAAGAGCTCAAAAAGGAATTGGAAAGTCAAGTAAGAGAGATGGAGGAAAAACTGGAAAGAGAAATAAGAGAGATGCCAGAAAAGCATGAAAAGTGGGTCAACATATTGCTAAATGAGACCCAAAAAATGCTGAAGAAAATAACATCTTTAAAAATAGGCTAACTCAATTGACAAAACAGGTTCAAAAATCCAATGAGGAGAAGAATGATTTAAAAAGCAGAATTAGCCAAATGGAAAAGGAGATTCAAAAGCTCACTGAAGAAAGCATTCTTTAAAAATTAGAATGGAACAGATGGAGGCTAATGACTTTCTGAGAAACCAAGAAATCACAAAACAAAACCAAAAGAATGAAGAAATGGAAGAGAATGTGAAATATCTCATTGGAAAAACAACTGACCTGAAAAATAGTTCCAGGAGAGACAATTTAAAAATTATGGGAATACCTGAAAGTCATGATCAAGAAAGAGTTAAGACATCATATTTCATGAAATTATTAAGGAAAACTGCCCTGACATTCTAGAACTAGGGAAAAATAAATATTGAAAGAATCCACAAATCGTCTCCTGAAAGAGATACAAAAGGAGAAACTCCTAGGAACATTGTGGCAAAATTCCAGAGTTCCCAGGTCAAGGAGAAAATATTGCAAGAAGCTAAAAAGAAGCAATTCAACTATTGTGGAAATACAATCAAAGTAACACAAGATCTAGCAGCTTCTACATTAAGGGATCAAAAGGCATGGAATATTATATTCCAAAAGTGAAAAGAACTAGGACTTAAACCAAGAATCGCCTACCCAGCCAAACTAAGTATAATACTTCAGGGGAAAAATGGTCTTTTAAAGAAATAGAGGACTTTCAGGAATTCTTGATGAAAAGACAAGAGCTGAATAGAAAATTTGACTTTCAAACACAAGAATGAAGAGAAGCAAGAAAAAAGTAAACAGCGAAGAGAAGTCATAAGGGACTTAACAAAGTTGAACTGTTTACATTCCTACATGGAAAGACAATATTTTTAACTCTTGAAAACTTTTTTAAGTATCTGGATAATTGGTGGAATTACACACACACAGGCACAAATACAGACACACACACACACACACACACACACACCGAGCACAGAGTGAATTGAATAGAATGGGATCATATCTTTAAAAAATGAAATTAATGGGTGAGAGAGAAATATATTGGGAGGAGAAAGGCAGAAATGGAATGGGGCAAATTATCTCTCATAAAACAGGCAAGTAAATAATTTTTCAGTGGAGGGAAAAGTGGGGAGGTGAGAGAAGAAACATGAAGCTTATTCTCATCACATTTGACTAAAGGAAGAAATAAAATGCACACTCATTTTGGTATGAAAACCTATCCTACAATACAGGAGACTGGGGGAGTAGGGAATAAGAAGGATGCAAGGAATGATGGAAAGAAGGGCAATGGGAGGAGGGAATAATTAGAAGTGAACACTCTTGGGGAGGGACAGGGTCAAAAGAGAGCAGAAG
This sequence comes from Potorous gilbertii, assembly GCA_028658325.1. Lineage (NCBI taxonomy): Eukaryota > Metazoa > Chordata > Mammalia > Diprotodontia > Potoroidae > Potorous > Potorous gilbertii. The sequence goes on from CM053773.1 coordinate 4,924,316, forward strand.
AAATGGGGAGTCAGGATAAGATGGAGGGTAATATAGTTAGTCTTACACAACATGATTATTATGGAAGTCATTTGCAATACTTCACAGATATGGACTATATTGAATTAATTGCCTTCCTAAAGGGAATGGATGGGGAGGTAGGGAGGAAGAGAAATTGAAACTCAAGGTTTTGGGAACAACTGTTGAATATTACTGTTGCAACTAGGAAATAAGAAATACAGTTAATGGGGTATAGAAAGTTACCTTGCCCTACAGGACTAAAAAGAAGATGGTGATAAGGGAAGGGAGTAATGTTAGAAGGAAGGGCAGATTGGTGATAGGGGTAATCAGAATGTTAGGCATTATAGGGGGGAGGGGAGACATGGGGAGAATATTTGGAACCCAAAATTTTGTGGAAATGAATGTTGCAAACTTAAATAAATAAATTTTAAAAACTAAAGTAATTATATAAAAAAAGAGAAAAAAATATATCACCTAGATCCAAAGTGTTCTTCTTTTTCTACATACTGCAGTACTTCTGTAGGTAAAAAAAATTTAGGTTAATTGGGCCTTTGCTACACTGGAAAATAATGAGGACTGATGATAATATACCACAGAACAGATAAGGCAAAATTGTTGACTTATTTCAGTGTCAAGAAATGTGACATAATACCTTTAAAGCAATTTCTTGATTTTTTTTGAATTTTAATGTATGATATATTATGCTTCCTACCTATCCTGAATCAATTTCAGTGCTATATATACACAACCCTGTCCTGTGCTATATTTCAGTGAGTTTCAAACTTCTTTTGAAAGTTGAAGAATATGTAAGAAAACCAGACAGTTTTTAAAATTATTTTAATGGAGTGATAAATGGTAATCATCTTACCACCATTATTCTCCTTTTTTATCACCACTGTATATCTTTGCTTTCCTTAAAAATATATATTGAAAACTATATTTTGAGGACTTACTATTTAAAGAGGCAACTCAGATTTAGCTAGCAAGAAATTTCATGTTAAGGCTGTTGCAGTGGAAAATGTTTATTACTTTGCCACAAAAGGCTACTGTTGTTTCTGTTTAGTGGGATGTGGAAATCATGTGATAGCTGTAACTTCTTTTTTCCACTCCAACGTTATTAGCATGATCATCCTTAAAAACTACTTTTCAATACAATTTAGGAAATAAGGAAGTCAAGAAATACATGACATAAGCATGATGGAGATCACTTAAAATAGCTAAGAATGAAATACACTCTTTATTTAACCCCAACTCACTTGTAAGTAAGTTGTATAAGATGTCCAATCAGTATTATAGACCATCTAGTACATGTCAAAGGGTCCTACAGATTAGAGATAAATTCTGCACGAATTGTGTCCATAGGCTCCAGAGAGAGGTGGAGGCAAGATGGTGGAATAAAAGGAGGAAGTGTAGAAGCTCTCCTCTGCCCAAATACACCGCTCATAAAATACTTTTGAAAAATGACTCTAAACAAATTCCAGAGCAACAGAAGCCACAAAGCATCATGGTGAAAATATTTTCAACTCAAGACCTCCTGGAAGGTCAACAGGAAAGATCTATTTACCAGGATTGTGGTAGAGCTCAACCCAGTCTTGAGACTTGAAAGCCATGATCAAAAAAAGAGCCTAGATATCACCTCTCATGAAATTATCAAGGAAAACTGCCCTGATATTCTAGAACCATAGGTTAAAATAAATATTGAAAGAATCCACAGATGACTTCCTGAGAAAAATCAGAAAAGAAAAACTCTTAGGAATATTGTAGCCAAACTCCAGGTCAAGGAGAAAATATTGCAAGCAGGCAGAAAGAAACAATTCAAGTATCGTGTAAATACAGTCAAGGTAACACAAGACCTAGCAGCTCCTAAATTAGGGGATCAAAGGATTTGGAATATGACATTCCAAAGTCAAATGAACTAGGATTAAAATAAAGAATCAACTACCCAGAAAAACAGTATAATACTTCATGGGAAAGGTGGTTATTTAATGAAATAGAGAATTTTCAAGCATTCTTGATGAAAAGACCAGAGCTGAATAGAAAATTCGACTTTGAAACACAAGAATCAAGAGAAGCATGAAAAGGTAAATAGAAAAGAGAAATCCTAAGGGACTTACCAAAGTTGAACTGTTCACATTCATATGTGAAAAACTAATATTTGTAACTCTTGAAACTTTTATCAGTACTTGCAAGGATAATTCACACACACATACACACACACACACATACATACATATATATATATATATATATATTCACATACACATACAGAGCACAGGGTGAGTTGAATAGGAAGGGAAGATACCTAAAATAAAATTAAGGAGTGAGAGATATTGGGAGAAGAAAGGGAAATTGAAATGGGGTAAATTATCTCTCATAAAAGAGGCAAGAAAAAGCTTTTTTAATGGAGGGGAAAAAGGGGATGGAGAGAAGCAAAAAGTGCCTCTTACTCTCATCACATTTGACTTAAGGAGAGAACAACATACACACTCAATTTGGTATACAAATCTATCTTATACTACAGAAAAGTAAGGGAGAAGTAGATGAGTGGGGTAGGGTGATAGAAGGGATAGCAAAGTGGAGGGGGGGAGTAATTAGAAGTAAAGCCTTTTGGGGAAGGACAAGGTCAAAAGGGAGAATAGAATAAATGGGGTTCAGGAAAGTTTGGAGAGAAATACAGTTAGTCTTTCACAACATGACTATTATGGAAGTTTTTTTTTAAAACTACACATATATAGCCTATATTGAATCGCTTGCCTTCCTAGTGGGGATGAATGCCGAGGAGGGAGGGAGATAAACTGGAACTCAAAGTTTTAGGAACAAATTTTAGAATCATTTATACATGCAACTGGAAAATAAGAAATACAGGTAGTGGGATATAGAAATATATCTTTCCCTAAAAGAAAAGAGAGAAGATTCAGATAAAGGAAGGAAGGGTTGTGATAGAAGGGAGGGCAGATTGGAGGAAAGGATAAACAAAGTGCACAATGTTTTGGTGTGGTGGAGGGGAGAAATGGGGGGGGGGAATTTGGAAATCAAAATCTTGTGGAAATGAAGTAGAAAACTGAAAATAAATAAATATATATTTTTAAAAAAGACAAAAAATAAGAATGGTGTCCATATAGGATGAACAAATTTGACTACTCCCAATGGACCATATAAATTTTCATATTATTAAGAAGGGATGTATTCTAGTGATTGGAACAACTGTAGCATTGTAACACAGTCCTGAGGAACAAAGGTAAGATTGATCTGTGGAAAGGAAGGGGGTGATTGAGGAAAATAAACTCTACAGACATTTGAGAGAAAAAATGTCCAATTGAAAGATGTCTCTAGAAAAGGTTGCTTCATTCTTTATGTTCTCCTGCTTGTACCCATTTCCCACATCCACTATGATATAATCTAATGTTTCATTATTCAAACATTTCCAGTACACTGAATTTTGACCCAGAAAAAGCACAGAGATAAATAGAGGTAGATTTAAATGTAAAGTTAAACAGAAAGCCTTTCCTTTGTCAAAATGTTAGAATTTTTTCAACTGAAGACTTGGAGAAATTGTGATCAAATTCATAATATTTGTCTGGAGTAAATTCCCTAAAGGTGAAGAAGAGACAAGCACATGCATTTTAGGGTTTATTATATCATTCCCTAGGCTTAAAATGAGCTAATAATGACTGAAAACATCATGCTAAAATCATGTGAGCAAGCACACAGCCATGTTTCACTCCATTCATGACTGGGAAGGCATAAGAGCATTGTCCACTATAAAAAAAACCCAGGAAAACATGCCATCATGAAATTGACATAGAACACTGATGAACTTCTCCACGCAGGCAAATTTTGACATACATTTTCATAAGTCCTCACGACTAACAGTGTCAAAGGCCTTGGTCAGATCTACAAACGTTGTGTACAGACCTCTATTCTACTCCTGGCATTTCACATGGAGTTGTCAGGCAATAAACACCATATTGACTGTTCCTCTGCCCTTTCTGAAGCCACATAGGCTATCAGGTGTATGACCATCTTTTAGGTGAAGGATCAACCTAGTGAAGGAGGAGTCTAGTAAGAATACTGCCAGCCATGTCTAAGACAGAGAACTCCCTGTGATTGTTGCAAGACAATTCATTCCCTTTACCTTTATAGATATAGACAATGGAGATATCTTTGAACTCCAGGGGAAAAACCTCATCTTGACATATAACCTTGAAAATTTTAGTCAGCTTTTGTATGAGCAATGGCCCCCCCTGTATTGTAAATCTCAGCTGGAATAGAATCAGTACCAGGTGCTATGCCACATGAAAGGAGTCTAATACCACATCCACGACCAATGGTCTTTCAATCTTTCCTTGATGACTTCTGGTGAACCACTCTCTCCTGCTACATACAAGAATAGTTTTTCTATAGCTCAGCAGGGGGAAGAAATAGAAATAATCTTGATATGGTAGTGCATCAAAGAAATAGGAGTTAAACAAAGAAATCAGAAAACAATTCATGCATATGGCATGGCAACATGAGTTGCCCAATATCTTTTTGATCAACTCCCTTACAGTCATTCATCATTTCATGAAGACCTTTACTGAGAGGGAACCCTCCCATATGAATTCAAGACTACACCATGAGTGATAAAGGCATGAATTTAAATTCCACTTCAAATACTTTCTTAATAGCTATGAAAATATGGAGAATTTCTTAGTTGAAATTTCCTCATTTGAAAAATGGGAGTAATAACTATTGCTATCTCACATAAATATTGTGAGGATAAAGTGAGATGCAAAGCAATTTATAATTCTTAAAGTTCTAAATGAATGCTGTCATCACCATCACCACCACCTCCAGAAGCATCCTATTTGGGACAACTATAATCCCAAACTCTCCCCTATTCCAACTATCCTGTGGCATCACCATCGTGATAGTTACTCAGATTTAAAACACTGTTACTCAGTGTTTTATTTTACTCAGTTACTCAGTTTTAAAAAAAGTGTCATTCTCACCTTTTTATTTTCTCTTGCACCACATATCCAGTGTGTTATCAAATATAATTGTTTTTACCCTCATAAAATATTTCCCATTAGTTCTTTTTCTCAATTCACACAGCTACCATCCTGGTACATGTCCTTATCAATTTTTACCTGAACTTTTACCTTATGGAAGATATTCCTCCTTCTGGTCTCTTCTCACTCCAATAATTTCTCTACTTGGTTGCCAAAATGGTTTTTGTATCATGCAGTTCACTTTCCTCTCAATAAACTCCAGAAGTTATTTATTATTAGGATAAAATTTAAAAAAATTCTCTTCCATTTTCCAGTCCTAGCCCTTCCTTTTTTTTCACCCTTGTCAAACTTTACTTCCTTCCACATATGATTCAGGTTCCTTTAGCTATTTATCCATCCATTTCGTATCTTCGTGTCTGCTTTTAATCGTTGCCTGCATAACTAGAATGTTGTACCTCCTTACTTCTGTCTCCTGAAGGTTTGAGTTTTCCCCAAGAGTCTGTCTTTCTCTGTTCTATCCCAGTTCCTAGAACATACTGTCTAAGATTACCTTCTAACTACATTTCATATCTTCTTATGACATAGCAGTTTGTGCATTGTCACCTACATTAGTTTATGAGTTTCTTGGTATCAGGAACAATGTATTTCACTTTACTTGCCTCTATAAGATTTAGCACAATGCTTGACACAAAGTAGTTTCTTTTTTTCTTTTTTTTCAATATAAATTTATTTATTTAAGTTTTTACATTCATGTTCACAAAATTTTGGGTTCCAAATTTTCTCCCCATCTGTCCCCTTCCCCGCCCCAATACACTGAGCATTCTAATTACCCCTATCACCAATCTACCCTCTCTTCTATCATCCCTCCCTTCTCTTGTCCCCATTTTTTCTTTTGTCCTGTAGGGCCAGATAACGTTCTATTCCCCATTACCTGTATTTCTTATTTCCT
>CM053773.1:4930755-4960234 GCA_028658325.1 Potorous gilbertii
GGTAAATTATCTCTCATAGAAGAGGCAGGCAGGAATCTTCTTAGTGGAGGGAAAAAGAGGAGAGCTGAGAAAAAAAAAAACATGAAGCTTACTCTCATCACATTCAGCTAAAGGAAGGAATAAAATGCACACTCATTTTGATATAAAAACTTATCTTATAATACAGGAAAGTGGGGGAGAAGGAGATAAGCATGGTGGGGGAGGATGATGGAAGGGAGGGCAATGGGAGGAGGGAGCAATTTGAAGTCAACACTCTTGGGGAGGGACAGGATCAAAAGAGAATAGCAACAATGGGGGGCAGAATAAGATGGATGGAAATACAGTTAGTCTTACACAACACAACTATTGTGGAAATCACTTGCAAAACTACACAGATGTTGCCTACATTGAAGTGCCTGCCTTCCCAAAGGGAATGGATGGGGTGGGAGGGATGGGGAGAAGTTGGAACTCAAAGTTTTAGGAACAACTGTTGAGTATTGTTCTTGCTACTAGGAAATAAGAAATACAGGTAATGGGGAATAGAAAGTTATCTGGCCCTACAGGACAAAAGAGAAGATGGGTTAAGGGAAGGGAGGGATGAAAGAACAGAGGGCATGTTGGTTATAGGGGTAATTAGAATGCTCAGTGTATTGGGGAGGGGGAGGCGAGAAATGGGGAGAAAATTTTGGAACCCAAAATCTTGGGAAAATGAATGTAACAAGTGAAATAAATAAATTTATTTAAAAATAATTTTTAAAAAAGTACTCTATCATATGCCTGGAGCCCTTGAGATACTCTGAGATAACTAATTTCACAGGCCAGAGGTGATTTCCAGTTGAATCCTGTGATTCCATTCTATACTTGCATCAATTTAGACACAAAATCATTGTTCAAACCAAAGTATTTTTTTAAAATATGGTTTTAAGGTAGAATATTTGTAACAAGAGATTGGCATTAGTTCAATGAAAATCTCATATGATGATTGGATTCATTGAGGACAGAATTATAGAAACACAGATTATTAATCAGCCCTTAATTGTCATTCAATCCCACTCTTACCAAAAGGAATACTTACAACATAACTTATCAATGTGTATCTACGTTTTGTATGCAGATTTTTGAAGTTAGAAAACTCATCCTCGTTGGAAAGCTATCCATTTCAAAATTGGTAAACTGCTAATCATTAGGAATCTTGCCCTCATGTAAATACCCAGTTGTTATTTTTTTTTTGCGGTTTCTGCTCATTGCTCCTAGTTTTGCCCCTGCGCCCAAATAAAATAAATTTAGTAATTCTTCTACACATTTGTGTAATTTAAGGAATTGTCAATGAAGATCCAGAATGAAAACATGCATAGGTGTTCTCTGTTTCATTTTAATCCAACCATTCCCTTGCCAATCTTTTTTCTCAATTCTTTTTAGGAATTTAAACATAACAGTTCATTCAGTCAAATCTCACATGGAATGAGTTAAAAACTCTTCACTGTCCTTATTGCCTTCCCACACCCATCCTTATTGTCCTCCATGTTTTCTACTTATCAATAGGTTTCTTTGTCTATGACAAGAAGAACAGAATGTAAGAAAGAAAAAAAAATCTAAATAAAGAAAATGATTTAGAGGAAGGGACGATCAGGAATCCTCTCTGATTTAACCACAGCTCTACATACTTGTGGAAAATATTCATGGACATGAATGTTGTCATGAAGAGCAAAAGTCTGATCAGTATATGTCTCTTACATTTTATTAAGGATATTTTTTTTTCACAATAATGGTTTGATATTGGGTATTTCTGAGAAAATTTTCAGTTGTGAAGTGAAAAATGTGTGAAATATTCAAGTGTGGAACAAAGACCAGTCAACACAGAGGATGTGAAAGAATAAAAAAAAGGTCTAAATTCTTAAGACCTGTCTGTATAGGTATCCATATACAAACATATATACACACATAAAAACACAAATATATAGATATATGTCTGTAGGTATGCATATATAAAGAATATCTATCTGTGTGTGTATATATGTGCAATTACTCATGTATCAATACATATATACACCTATACACATATATATTATACATGTGCATGTGTATAGATAAAAACATGCCTGTACACTTACCTTTCCTTTTTATGCCCAGCTTCTCTGACACTTGACTCTTCTTCTCAATCCCTTCATTTTAGTCCTCTGAGTAATGATATAGATACACAGGACAGAATGCTTCATGGCAAAGTATTTAGATATCTTCTTACTCAAACATCTACTAAATTTACTGCACCAGAAAAGTCTTCGTTAGTAGCAAATTTATTTTTTTCCTAACCAAACTGGATTGACTAAATTAAAGGCATATAAAAATTAGTCACTTCTCTTTTACTTCTTTATTATTTATTGAGGGCAATGATTTTCAAGCTGGACAAAGTTGTATGAAGTATTTAAAGTGCACTAATATACAAGGGAATAGCAGGGCTGGGGAAATGACAAAAGATAGATGATGGTCTATGTTGCACTAAAACTATTATCAGTAAATATTTATTTACTTGCTTGTTTGTTTTTTTTTGTTTTGTTTCTCCAACTTTTCTCAACCATGTTAGCATTTCTGAGGAATGGGGACTAGTTCATAGACACTGAAACTCACATGATGTTGAGAAAGGAATCCTGAATCTGCATTTCTTAGGACTGAATAAGTCAATAACAGAAAGAAAAATTGAAAAAAAAAATAGCTACAACAAACAAACAAAACATATTCTTCAATAGGAATCACTTTGTACATTAAGTTCTAGAAAGAAGTCTGAAATACATAAAGTTTTTGAAGAGTTTAAGGTCTTTTGATAATATTAAGTCATACTTTCTTCAGCTCTACAAATCACTCTGAGAGATACACTTCTCAAATTGTCCCTGATAAGTTTCTTGAATCAGACAAAAGTGTAACACATGAAAAAGAAATCATCTGTATTCAAATAACTACCAAATTTTGATACTTTACTGAAGTTTGATCCCTATATCAACAGTTGCCTGATAGAATATTTCTACTTGATATTGTAGATGCATTTCAAATGCAACTTTTATGAAGCAGAACAGGCCACAATTCTACAAACTGAAAACATATTGAGTGATGAATTTGTCACCAATTTTTGATAGTTGTGAAATTCTTGACATTACTATGTTTTGGTTAAATGATGCAATGTCTTTTTTCTTTTCAATTGATCTATACCTACTTGCTTTGATGCTTAATGCTAGCTAGGATAGTGCGATTATCTTAAATATATTTGTTGTTCAATAAAAATTTAAATTGTATATATTCAACAAGTAAGTGCATTGATAGATCAATTATTTTTATGACAGATGCAAATTAATACTGAGTTGAAATACTGAATTGTAACTAAATTATTCCACCAATTTATAAACATTAAACATTCTCCTAAGTAATTTTAATTTTCCATCATTTAAATCAAGAACATAAAACAAATATTGAAAACCATTTATCTTCTGTTATCCACTTACTCTGAGACTATGTACCAGGCACAGTTCTGAGCCTGTGCTGTGTGTGTATAATATGTATAATATAACATATATACATGTATCATGTATGCACTGTGAATGTGTCTATCAGTATGTATTTGTGAGGGAGAAAATAGAAATGAGCAGTGAATTGGGACCAGAATCAAATATGAAGAAGAGCTGCTTTGGGAAGTTGTCACCCTCTTTTAATGACCTCATGCTTCCCCTGAGAAGCTTCTAATTCTATTGTTGATAAATTTTTGCTTAATTTGAAGATCTTTCTCAGTCATGAATAGGCCTCTGTGCTCTGCTTAAATCACATGGAAGCCTGCATCACATGTCATGGAAAGAGGCTGCTGAACAGGCAGAACAGGAATGGTGGAGCAGATCTGGGAGGAAGTTGGTGAGAGCAGGTAGGGGAGAGGACAGAGAGGACACAGGCAAGCCTAGCTAGTCTTGTGATTGTTTGCTTGTGGAAAAATCCTAGGGTGGGGGAGGGGAGGCTTGATAATGATGTCACTTGCAGTGCTAATATATATTGACTTCATGATTACTATGATGAGTTTGGTTTTCTCCTGTTAGAATTGACTTTCTGGTATTTGAATAAATGTTCTTCTTCCGCCTTCTATATGGAGAGTCTGTTATACTTTCTGATTCAGAATTATACCAGCATATTCACTGTCAACCTTGGTGATGTTAATATTGCCTTTGTGATATACCTGTATGTTACTTTAATACCAAGATTTTACTAGTATTGTTCTATGACATCAATACACAGACTATAACAACTTTCAGAGAATTCAAACCTTAATATCACACAAAGGTCAGTGGCAGCCTTATGTTATTCTGGGTTCAAGCAGCTAGCAACATATCAACTTTAAGAACTTCAAAGAAAAACAAGAATAAATGATGTTAATAACAAAATGCATAAAAGAGAAGATAATTTGGTAAACTGTCAAGGGTAAAAATGATATGTTGTAGCACCAATCACTGCAGCACGCCTGAGGACTGCTGTTGTGAATAATTTCAAGGGTCTAATGGCATAGTATAATGAACTATTAATTCAGCAATAAACTAAACACTATTCAATAAGGTGTAACATTCATAGCAACATCCTTAATCAATATCAAGTGTCCAATATCAAGTGACCATTCACTCCTAGGTCACAGTAAGAGCAATCTTCTTAATCAATACCAGGTGTCCACATAACATCCTCTTCCATCTTGACTTCCGAGGGCTAGGAGAGGAGATTTCTGAAGGCAGAGACTTGCTTAAGGAGCCTCCAAACTTTGAAAGCAGATAGAGCTATATGGTAGAATCACACCCATGAGAAGGAGGCTTGGTACCTCTGGAAAGCTATGAAATAGAACTGATCTGCTGTCACAGAGCCTCTGGACTTTGGAGATGAATTGAAATGATGATGCTGTTTGTGTGTGTTAGTATTGTTATTAGCCTGTTGAGCTTTGTTTTCCAGAGGCAGATGCTGAGGAGTGGAGCAGTCACTCTGAGCTGAAACATAGAGCAGGAGTGGATAGCTGCTTACGTGTGAATCCACGTGGAGTCAGGAGTGATCAGCCCACAGAGGAAGACCTATGGGACTTGGAAGTAAACCTCAAGTTAAGATAAAAGAGAACTTCACTTGGACACTGGGTAATGATTAAGGATGTTGCTATGAATGTTATGTTTTACTTTATTGGAAAATGTTTAGTTTATTGCTGAATAAATAGAGTTCATTATAGTATGTGATTAGACCCTTGAAATTATTCACAGTAGCAATCTTCAGGTTCGTTGCCATGATTGGTGCTACATATGTGAATAGCCACCATATTTCACTTGTATCCTTATAATATTTGAGAAAAGGAGGAAGGTTTCCAACACACTGGGTGGATGACCTCCTTCAGTGAATTTATGGGAGCTTACATGATAAGGAGAGCTACAGAGTAGGTAGTATGCATGAACTGTAATCTAGATCATTGGAGGGAGGGAATTGCCAAATTGTCATTCAGTTACTTATATTAAGTATCTACAATATGCATAACCACTAAGGATACAAAGGAAACCAAAAGAGTGTCATCAAGGATCTCATCATTTTACAGGAAGCAACTATCTACAATCCAGTTAGATAAAGGATAAATTTGAAAGAATCAGCAGAGCAAGAGCACTGGAATCAGGGAGAATCTGCAAAGCCTTATTGAAGAAGGTGGGATTTAAGCTGGGACTTAAAAGAAAAAGAAAAGGAAGTCAGCAGAAAGACATGAGAAAAGAGAGCATTCCACATATGGAGGAATGTCGGTGAAAATGGCCAGTGTCAGATCACGGAGTATTTTGTTTGAGGAACATGGAAAGAGACTGGTATGAATTTGCCACAGAATAAATCATGAAATTTAAGGAAACTGGAGAGGAGAATTTTATATTGCTAATTTTAAAACCTGGGAAATTAGCAATATAAAATTCTTCAAAATATTTAGTCATAAGTCATCATTTTCCTATACTTATGAGTTATGTACAATTGAAAGGCTATGTGTACTTTAAAGTTTTTCTAACATTCATTTTCACAAGATTTTGAGTTCCAAATTTTCTCCCCATCTCTCCCATCCTCCACCCCAAAGCACTGTGTATTTTTATATCACCTTTTCCCAATTTGCTTTCCCTTCTATCACCCCTTCCCTTTCCTTATTCCCATCTTTTCTCTTTTGTGTAGGGAAAATATATTTCTATACACCATTATTTGTAATTCTTATTTCCCTGTGGCATGCAAAAATTATTCTCAGCATTCATTCATTTCTTAAACTTTGAGTTACAACTTCTATCCCTCCCTCCTTCCTCACACATCCCCACTGAGTAGGTAAGCAATTCAATATAGTTTATATATGTGTGGTTTTGCTAAAGACTTCCATAAGAATCATAGTGTGAAAGACTATATTTCCCTCCATCCTATGCTGCCCCCTATTTATTGTATTCTCTCTTTAGACCTTGTCCCTCCTCTAAAGTGATTGCTTCTTATTACTCCCTCCTCCCATTTACCCTCCCTTCCATCATACCCTCTCCCTTCTTATTCCCTTCTCTCCTATTTCCTGGAGTGTAAGGTAGATTTTCATACCAAATTGAGTGTGCATGTTATTCCCTCCTTAAGCCAAAAGTGATGAGAGTAAACTTCACTTTTTCCCTTTCACCTTCCCCCTTTTCCCCTTCATTGAAAAACCTTTTTTTGCATCTTTCATGAGAGATAATTTGCCCCATTCTATTTTTCCCTTTCTCCTCCCAATATATTCCTCTCATTCCTTAATTTTAATTAATTAACCTTATTTTTATTTTTTAGATATCAACATACATATATACACATATGTAAAATCCCTCCAAATACTCAAACATTGAGAAAAAGTTTCAAGAGTTACAAATATTATCTTTCCATGCAGGAATGTAAACAGTTCCACTTGGTAACTCTCTTTTGATTTAACTTTACTGTTTACCTTTTTCTTGTGCCTGAAAGTCAAACTTTCTATTCAACTCTGATATTTCATCAAGAACATTTGAAAGTCACCCATTCCATTGAATGACCATGGTATTATACTCAGTTTTGATGAGTAGGGTGATTTTCGGTTTTAAATCTAGTTCCTTTGACTTCTGGAATATCACATTCCAAAACTTTTAAGCCCTTAACATAGAAGTGGATAGACCTTGTGTTATCCTGATTGGATTTCCACAATACTCAAATTCTTTCTTTCTAGATGCTTGCAATATTATCTTCTTGACCAGGGGAACTCTGGAATTTGACCACAATATTTCAAGGAGCTTCTCTTTTTGGATCTCTTTCAGGAAGTGATCAATAGATTCTTTCAATATTTATTTTGCCCTCTGGTTCTAGAATATGAGGGAAGGTTTTCTTGATAATTTCATAAAAGATGATGTCTAGACTTCTTTTTGATCATGGCTTTCAGGTAGTCCCATAACGTTTAAATTGTTTCTCCTTGATCTATTTTCCAGATCAGTTGTTTTTCCAATGAGATATTTCACATTATCTTCTATTTATTCACTCTTTTGATTTTGTTGTGTAATTTCTTGGTTTTTCATAAAATGATTAGCTTCCATCTACTCCATTCTAATTTTTAAAGAACTGTTTTCTTCAGTGAGCTTTTGAATCTCCTTTTCCTTCTCACCAATTATGCTTTTTAGAGCATTCTTCTCCTCATTGGCTTTTTGGACCTCTTTTGCCAATTGAGTTAGCCTATTTTTAAAGCTGTTACTTTCTTCAGAATTTTTTTCAGTCTCCTTTAGCAAGCTGTTGACTTGCTTTTCATGAATTTCCAGCTAATTTCTCTTTGCAATTTTTCCTTCACCTCTCTTACTTGATTTTCAAAATCCTTTTTGAGCTCTTCCATGGCCTGACACCATTGTGTATTTATTTTGGAGGTTTGGGATGTAGAAGTCTTGACTTTTGGGTCTTCCTCTGATGGTATGCATTGTTCTTCATCCTTTGAAAGGATGGAAGAACATACCTGTTCACCAAAAAAGTAACCTTATATAGTCCTTTTTTCCCCCATTTTTGGTTCATTTTCTCAGCCAGTTACTTGAATTTTGAGTCCTTTGTCAAGAGGAGGTTAGACTTTGGGGACCTGTAAATTTTCAGTTCCTCCAAGGTGGCACAAGCAAGGGAGAGGATTAATCCCCTCTCCTGGCCTATGCTCTGGTCTAGAAGCTGCCAAAGCTTTTCTGTCCAGGATCTGCAAGTAGAACTTTCTTTCCAGAACTTCCACCAGTTCCACCATGCTAACCTGCTTCCTCACCTCAGGGCTGCCCATCAGTGCTGAGACTCAGATCAGCAGATCAGTTCTCCCAGGGTCTTTAGGCTGATACCTCCAAATATGGATGCTGCTGTTTCTTCTAATATTGTTTTCTGGGGCCAGGACTAGAAGAGGACCCTGCTCCCTTCTCTCTCAGGTGAAATATCTTTCTCACTGACCTTTGAAGCTTTTTTTGGCATTTGTGTGTTGAGGGATCTGAGAAACACAGCCTCTGCTGGGGATTCTGCTCCCAGGATCTAGTTCTATTCCTGCAGGTGCCTTGCAGTCAAGGCTGATTTGGGATCTGTGGGCTGTGCTCTGCTCCATTCCCCATGTGATAGGCCTTTCTTGTTGGCCTTCCAGGCTTCCTTGGGCTAGAAATCTCTTTTGTTCTGTCATGGTTGTGGCTTATGGTGCTCTGGAAATTGTTTAGAGTCATTTTTTACAGGTATTTTATGGGCTATGGGGGAAGAGGTAGAATAGGCCCAACTTTCTGCTCTGCCATCATTTCTCTGTCCCCTGTACTTGAAAATTTTAAAAATAATTCACTGATAATTCTCCATGAACCAGCTCTTTTTTAGTGTTTTTTTTATTGGAAGCTAATTCAGAGATGAGTTATTTTATCTTTCTCTCAAAGATTATTGTTTTTACATTTAAAATATTAACTTTGTGTTATAGAAGTTCAGATTATCTATATACTTGTAGATGATCATTTATTTCCTATGAGATTTATATTTGATAAGATAGCAGTGTGCACTTGTTATTAACAAAATTCTTAGCTTTTTGTTGTGTTTTCATTTCAATCTCTTTTTTGGTTTTTAATTGTGGGAATTTTAATTTATTCTAATTTTTAATAAACTTGTTAATGGTCTGTCAGTTTTGTTCATCTTTATAAACAACTCCTGGTTTGTTTGTTTTAATATCAGTTCATTTTTCTCCCATTCTCCCTTATATGCACTTCTATTCTTAACTTTTTAGTGCCAACCTATAAATTTTTCTTTGGGTTACCTGGTTTTATGTATTTCTAATATCTTTATATTTAAATGTTATTTATATATTTTCTCTATCTGTTAATTTATTAAGTCTTCTGTAACATAAATTTTCTTCTGGAAATTATTTTTGTTTCTCTTTATATCTTTTATTTTATTTGGATTGAATCTGTGATTTATTATTGTAGGAATTAACTAACTCCTTCAATCAAAACCTCACACTGACATTTTCTCTTTGACATAATAGAACAAAATTCCCTGGGAGCATTGAAAAGTTATTGATATTGGTCAAGGTCACACATCCATTACTTATAAGACTAAGGATTTGATCTCAGATCCTCTGCACTATGTGACGAGCCTTCCATCTATCATACTGCACTGCCATTATTATATTCTGATTTATAATTTGATTGTTGTCATCTTTTAAGTACTCAATTATCATTTATTTTTTTCTCTAATACAGTGATTATATAATATAGCATTTTGGGGGATAATGTGTAGTTGTCTACATTAGGATCATATTTCAGTTGCTTAATTCAAATGCTATTGTTTAACTGCTGGTAAAAAATAGTGTATATTATTTTTGTTCTCATTCCTTCAAGAAGCACTTTTCTTTGAGCTATTATGAGAGTCAGTATGATATTGAATTTTGAGTAACGGATAGGGATTTAAATTTTGATTTTGATATGTGTTACATGAATGACCTTGGGTAATGACTTAAGTCTTCCAAGTATTACTTCTGATATTTGTAAAGTGATATGTTTAAACATTATGATCTCTAACTTGTACTCCCTCCCTAAATCTGTAATTCTATTTGATCAATTTCTGTGAGTGATTTATGTGTACATGAAATTAATATGTATCTCCTGTTTTTCTCTTTTTGTTACCTTCATGGATCTTTTAATTCTAATGTCATATCTATTTTTTGTTTTTTAACTTCTAATTTTACTTATATACTTACTACTAATAAAGAACCCCATTACATTGTGCATTTCTACTTATATGACTGCAATTTTTTTAAAACAAATGTATGAGTGAATTTGGGGAATTTGTTGAATTAATTATTAACTTAATTAAGAATTGTATGTTGATTAATATTTTTATTTGATCACAAGTCAATGTTCATATCCATCTTGTTCATTGTTTTCTATTGTGAATTCAGCTTTATTAGATTCCATTAGTGCCATTTATACTTGTTTTATTAATTTTGACAATATCATGATGTATTTTAGACCAGCTTCTTAATTTTTACATAGTTAGATGTGTTTGCTTTCCTCCCAGCAAAGTCAGATGAACTCCCAGTGGAGAACTTATAGGAGGACAGGGCCAAGAATTGAATGAGAGGAGATGGTGTTGATGGGTTGCAAGCACCATTTTTAAAGTAAGTACTCATATTTATTAGATTCAGTTCTATGAAAATAAGAATATATTTTTGACCTAAATGTGATTCAAATACATAGAGCTTTGAAAGAAGTGAAGCTCTTAAAACTAAATCTGAGGGATTATTGCTTTTTAATTACTCTTGTTAGTACTCCTACTGTTATTTTTAAAAGCATTATTGCAATAGGCAAGCATTGGGTAAGATAACAGTTCACATTTACGTAGGCCTTGGAAGACTACAAAACACTTTTAGGACATCATTACATTTAGTTTCATGACAGGTTATGACAAATATACTATATTATACTTAATGATATATTATGTAATATAATATTATGTGTAATTATATGTAATATATAACTGTTATAATTAATGTATTAAAATACATAATATATAAGCCTGTATATAATATATACTATATGCCATAGTATTATTCATAAGTATATACATACATACACACACATATATGTAGATATGTACATACTATAGTGCAGACATTATTATCCCTATTTTATGGATTAGGAAACTGAAACATTGAGAAGTTTAGTGACTTACCCATGGTCACACAACATTAAGTATTATAAATGAAATTTGAACCTCACTCTTCATTACTCCAAGCTAAACATTTTTATCTATTTTGCTAAAGCAGTCTCTTAGGTCATAATGTCCAAAATATCAATAAGATATGGTCTTCTCATCAGGCTTAGAAATTTTTGCTTTAAGCTATCTAAACAATTAACATTTGGAATAGAAATTTGATTACTTCTATACAGTTTCAAAGGACACAAGAAGAAATGGAATGAAATTAAAGCAAGGTATATATTGACTTAAAAAAAAAAACAGTATCAGAGCTAGTTGTAACAACATTCCCAAAACTCATTGGTAAGAGACTCTCTTATTGGTGGAGACAAGTGCGCATGTGAGAGATGGAGGAACATCTAGCAAACGTACTAGACAGCTTCATTCTCTTCAGTTTTCTTTGAGTTTCCTCAGGTGTCAGGCACTTTTGACTTCCAGGTACAAGAGGGAAGATGGAAGATACCAAACCCATTTCAGTTTCCTGGAAAAGACTCTGGGAAGAAATTGACAGTAGAGGATTTGGGAGTCTCCATCAAGTCATTATTCAAAGCTTGCTACACTAGAGAATTGGGAGTACTTCCCCTTGGGCAAGATCTAGAACACATTCTTGGTTGAACTCATTCTCAGTGGGGGAACTTCTTTATTCTGTAAAATGCAGACTCTATTCTCATATATACTATCTCTAACTTCTATTTTTGTTACCAATAGGGATAAATGAGATTCTTGACTAAGTGTTGCATGTGTTCATAATAAAAGTGGTATTTGGTGGAAAAGGGGTCAAACTTTGGATATATAACTTAGAATACTCTCATTCCTCAATTAAACTTAATTGTAGCCTGGCACCCTCTCTTTCTACAGAGAACAGAGTGGTGGCTTCTGGTCCAAATTTCCCAGTTCTTGTTCTAGTAGGAATTACTAAAGACTTTCATGTATAAAGGAGGTGGAAAAAGAGGCTAGAGGGGTCTATTCTGACACCCTTGCAAGCCATACAACAACCCTCTCATATTACATGTGGGAGACAGTTCTTGAAACATATGGGGCCTTGATACATACACCAAGAAAATGGCATAAGGTTTTGGATGTTATATAATAGTGTCATAGAAGAAAAGGATCTTAAATGACACTAATTTACCACCTTCTTTTCCCCTGTTCAATGCATAAATGAATGGTTCTTTCTGTAAGAGTCACGTTAACTGTAGGTTAGGTTTAAGCATCTCAGGCAGCAAAAATTCAGTGAAAGTAATTCTCAGTCTGAATTATCTCTGATGGATAAGTAATTCTTCCTAAAAATGAAAAGAGGAAGTTCTCTCCCCCCTTTAATTTCTACCTAATTCTTCCCCTTTAAGCTTTATAGAACAGGTAGTCATCCCCTGGACATGGCAGCCTTACAAATGTTTAACACCATTCATAATATCTTTGTTAAGCCTTTATTTCTGTCACCAAATATTTTCAGGGCTTCTAATATATGGGTTTCACAGCAAAGACTGAACAAGCACCTCTTAAGAGTAATGGGGAGAGGACTATTTGAGTAACTGAGCTTATTCATATGAATAAGTTCACCTTTTCATAAAAATGATGTCATTTAAAATATTACTTGGATAAACCTTGGGAATTTATTCAGTGAAAATGGATGCTCAATGCCTAAAATATATACTAGCAGTAAAATTGTAAGAAAAATTTTGACTTCCTGAAGATTGAATATCTGTGCATTTTCTTCTGTTTTCTATTTTCTTATTTTCTTCCTTTTGCAAGATAAATGGGATGACTAAAAAAAAATCAATGGTTTTGAATCCTGGTGGGGTAGTAGGGGGGTAGTATAAATGTTAGATGCCCTCATATTTGAATAACATGTTATTTATTTATTTTAACTTTTATTTTTTTTTAAAAATAAAAGTTAAAAATTATCTCACTCTCATCCATCCATCAAGAAGAGATATGCTATCACTTATACTTGTGAAATCATGCAAAACATGTTTTGCTATTAGTCATGTTGCAAAAAAATATTCAGAAATAAAGTGAAAAGAATATGATGCAATCTGTACTCATATAGCATCAGTTCTTTCTCTGGAGATGGATAACATTTTTATCATTAGTCCTTCAGAATTATCTTGGATCATTGTACAGATTAGAATAGCTTAGGTGCTTGCAATTGATCATTGTAGAGTATTGCTGTTACTATGTACAATGCTCTCCTGATTCTGCTTGCTTCAATTTACATCAGTTCACATTGGGCTTCCCAGGTTTTTTAGAAAACATTCTGCTCATCATGTCTTATATACAGCACAATGGCATTCTACCACAATCTTATATCACAACTTGCCCAGAGATTCCATGAAGGACATTCCCTCAACTTCCAATTCTTCACTACCATAGAAAAGAGTTGTTGTAAATATTTTTTTCTCAAATATGTCGTTTTCCCTTTTCCTTGATTTTTTAAATACAGGCACAGTGCTAGTATTGCTGGGTCAAAGGCTATTCAAATTTTTAAAGCCCTTGGTATATAGTTCCAAATTTCTACCCATAATGGCTGGATCAGTTCACAAATCCACCAACAATACATTAGTGTCTCTATTTTTCTCCTCCAATATTTGCATTATTTTTTGCTGTCATATTAAATAATTTGAAGTTGTAATTCAGAGCTGTTTTAATTTGTATTTCTTCAATCAATACTGTGAGTTGGAGCTTTTTTTCTATGACTATAAATCCTGTTGATTTATTTTTTTAAAAACTGGCTGTTCATGTGTTTGACGATTTATCAATTGGAAAATGATTCTCTTGAGTCTTGTCTTTCAGTGTCATATTTTCTATTCAGCTCTGGTTGTCTCATCAGGAATGTTTTTGAGTCGCCTGTTTCATTAAATATCCATTTTCCCCGTGAAGGATAATACTCAATTTTCCTGAGTAGGTGATTATTGGTTGTAATCCTAGCTCCTTTGTATTCTGGAATATCGTATTTTAAGCCCTGTAGTCTTTTAATGTTCAAAGCAGTATATCTTGTATGACCTGACTGTGGATCCATGATATTTGAATGATTTATTTCTGATGGCTTGAGAAGTATTTTTGCTTTTACCTGGGAGCTCTGGAATTTTGTTATAACATTGCTGGAAATTATCATATTTTGGATCTCTTTTAGTAGGCAATCATTGGATTCCTTCAATTTGCATTTTACCCTCTTGTTCCAGGATATTTTAGTAATTTTTTTTGATAATTTCTTGAAATATGATGTCTAGACTCCTTTTTGAAAATGGCTTTTAGGCATTACAATCATTCTCAAATTTTTTTCTCCTGGATGGATTTTCAGGGTCACTTAATTTTCTGATGGAATATTTCATTTTTTCTTCTATTTTTTTATTCTTTTGACTTTGTCTTATGGTTTCTTGAAGTCTCATGACATCATTAAGTTCCACTTGCCTAGTATTCATTTTTAAGTTATTTTCTTTATTGAGATACTGTACCTTTTTTCTCCAAATTTGGCCCATTCTGTTTTTTAAGGAATCTTTTTTTCCGTAATTTTTTTTTACTTTCTTTTTCATTTCGCCTATTTCACTTCTAAAGAAGTTCTTCTCTTCAGTGACTTTTTGTGTCTCTTTTTTCAGTCGTTTTTTATTCGTGTCCAAATCTTTGTGACTGCATTTAAGGTTTTCTAGTCAGAGATTTCAGAGATTCTGTAAGTTTGCCATGTCTTTTTCTAGATCATTTTGCAGGCAAGTAAACTGAGGCAAACCAGGTTAAGTGACTTTCCTAGGGTAACATAACTGGCGAGTGTCTGAGATTAGATTTGGTCTCAGGAAGATAAGTCTTCATGACTCTAGGCTCAGCCCTTCAATCACTGTATCACAGAGCTGATTCTTTTACCATTAGACTTCTCCTCCTCCTCCTCTACTTCCTCCTCCTTCTCCTCTTCCTTCTTTTCTTCTTGTTTTCCTCCTCCTCCTCCTCCTCAGCTTTTTCTTTAGTGCTTTTGTGCCTTTTAAATGAAGCTTATTCTCTTTGTACTATTTTCTTGTTTCACTCATTCCTTTTCCAATTTTTTTTCTCTATTACTCATTTCTTTCTTTAATTCAGGAATTTTTACTGGTCTTGGGTTTCATTTGCTTTTCTTCTTTAAGACTTAGTTTGTAGGGTTTTTTCTTTTATATTGTTGTCTTCTTCCATGCTAGTACTTCTCTTAGTCCTGGAAGTGTGACCAAATTCCCTGTTCTCCCACATCTGCAAGTGCTACTGCTCCCTTTTGACTCGGAGCTGAAATCAGGTCCCCTAATCCCCGGCAGCTAAAAATGCTAGTGCTTCTCTTGCCCCTGGAAATGTTTCTAGCTCCCCTAATCCCCGTGGCTGTAAGTAATAGTGTTCCTCTGCAGTCTGGAACTGTTAATAGTCAATACAATATGTTCTTGCACCCAGTAACAGCAAGAGTCTCTTGCAATCTCTTTATGACCAATTTTTCAACCCCCATGTCTCTGGATGAAAGCTCCCAAAACTGTTGCTGCCACTGTTGCTGCCACCTCTACAGCTTGCTGCTGGTATTGCCTAGTCTTGGGATGTGCTCTGGGATGGCCCAACCCTGCCCCATCACACCATTACAGACCTCTCTTACCAACTTCCTAAGTTGTTTAAGATGGAAAATTTTCTCACTCTGACCTTCTATTGACTTTCCTAATTCAAAATTTGAATTTGATATGCTACTTTAATATAGTTTGGAGGGGAAGATTGGGAGAATTCAAGTGAGTTGCTGTCTTCTATTTTGGCTCCGCCCCCCCAACAAAATTGAATTTTAAAAACATTTTCAACCTAAACTTTATGCCTGGTTATTGGATTATATGTGATTTTTTAATGTAGAAGAAATAGAAACCAAGTGAGTAATCATTTATTTAGTATTTACTATGTTCTAGACACTGAGTTAAAACTCTGTTTATTCAAAGAAAAATAGCAACAATCTCTACCTGCAAGGAACTCATGTTCTGATACAGAAGGTAACATGCAAACAACTCCATATGAACAAGATAAACAAAGTTAGTGAATCGGGGGAAGTCTCTTGAGGAAAATAGCAGAATAAGTGGACCCAGAAAAGATTGTTTATATAGAAATAGGTTTGAAACTAAGGAATTCCAATGAACATGCAAAATGGAGGTAAGGAGAAGAAATATCTCATGCCTTGTAAAGGTCAGTAAAGATAAATATATAATAAGGAGATGGAATTTTTCTGTAGAAGGGATAGCAACCAGTGTCACTGGGATCCTAAAATACAAGAGGGGAGTAAAATGTAGAAGGGCTGGAAAGATAGGAAGCGCTAGGCCATGGATGCCTGCAACAGTCAAATAGCTTTTAAAAAACTGAAAATAGGAGGATTAGAGAGTTATTGGAATTTATTAAATAAGGTTTGTGATCATTTTTTTAGCTGAATAGAGGATGGGCTAAAGTGGAGAGAGATATTGATGTAATAATTTTGCAGCAGGGTGTTGGCAGTGTCAGAGGAGAAAAAGGATCATATAGGAGAGAGCTTTGAAGGTGGAATCATTGATCATGGAAGACCAATGAGATAGAAGGAGGAATCTAGGATGACACCTGGGTTTCTACAAGCCTGAGTAACTGGAAGGATGATGATAACTTGAACAGTAATAGATAAATTTAGAAGTGTTCCATTTTTGATACAGAGTTCCATGTTTGGATATTTTTTTATAAACTTTTGTAAAAATTTGTTCTGAATTTATTCTATTTAAACAGATATTTAATGTTGCTTAAGCTTTCATTAACTAGTTGTCTCAATGCCATATTTATGAACATGTCTTCATGTACTATGACATAAAAGAGATATATCCCTACTTTGAAATTTCTCAATCTTTTCTCTAAGTACAAGGCTAAGTTCACTTCACCTGATGTTAGAATATTCCTCATTTCTTGTTATGAAAAAACAAAAACTATCACTCTTTGCAGACAATATGGTGGTATTCTTAGAGAAACTTAGAAAATTAGCCTGAAAAACTCGTTGAAAAAATTAAGAACTTTAGTAAAGTAGCAGGATATAAAGTAAACCTACTCAAATAATCATCATTTCTACATATTACCAACAAAGTCAAGGATCAAGAGATAGAAAGAAAAATTCCTTTTAAAATAACTGTAGGCAGTAAAAAATACTTGGGAGTCTGACTCTCAAGACAAATCCAGAGAATATATGATCAAAATTACAAAACACTTTTCACACAAATAAAGTCAGGTCTAAACAACTGGACCAAATTAATATAATAAAAATGACAATCTAAGTAATTTTACTTTTTTACATCATTCCTGTCAAACTAAGAAAAAATAATTTATACAGCTAGAAAAAAATACTGTAAAATTTTATTTGGAAGAACAAAGGATTAAGAATACCAAGAGGATCCATGCAGGAAAAAAATGAAGGTAGGTGACCTGGCAGTGCCAGATCTCCAATTGTGTTACAATGTGGTAATCATCTAAACCACCTGTTACTGGTGTAGAAATTGAGTTGTGGATGAGTGGAATAAATTAGGTATACAATACAAAGTAATAAATGATCATAAGAATATACTGTCTGATAAAGCCAAAGATCCAAACTCTTTGAACAATAACTCACTATCTGACAAAAACGGCTGGGGAAACTGGAAAACACTTTGGCATAAACTTGATATAGACCAATATCTTTCACCATATATACCAAAATAAGGTCAAATGGATACATAAATATAAAATGAGATAATAGTAATTTAGGATATCACGGAATATCCTGACATCTATGGATAAGGGAAGAATTTGTGACCACACAGGAAACAGAAAACATTAAAAGGAAATAGAATCGATAATTTTTATTGCATTAATATAAGGAAAAAATACCCCAACAAAACCAATCAGCCAAAATTAAAAGAAAAGCAGAAAACTGGGTCTGGGGAATTCACAACAAAATTCTCTGATAAAGATCTAATTTCTCAAAGGCCTAGAAAATCACACATTCTTTAATCTAGTGATGGCACTACCAAGTCAATATCCCCAAGATATTCAAAATAAAAAAAAGAAAAAGGAATTGTATACATAAAAATGTTTATAGCATATCTTTTTTTGGTGGCAATGAATTGGAAATTGAGAGGATTGCTAACAGTTGGATATTAATTGAATAAGTTATGGTGTGATGTAATTGATATAATTGTGATGGAATGCTATCATGCAGTAAGAAATGATTAGTGGGATGGGTTCAGAGAAACCTGGGAAATTTTATATGAACTGACATAAAGTGAAGTGAGCAGAACTAAGAGGAAATTGTACATAGAACAATGATCAACTGCGACTAACTTAGTTATTCTCAGCATTACATCACCACAATTCTGAACCACTTATGATGAAAAATGCTATCCATCCCCAGAGAAAGAATTGACAAATTCTGAATGCGTATTGGAGCAGATTTTTTTAACTTTCTTTTTCATTATTGTTTTAGTCTGTGTTTTCTTTTGCAACATGACTAATATTGAAATGTGTTTTCTATGAGTGCACATGTACAATGCATATCAAATTACATGCCTTCTGAAGGACTGGGGAAGAGTACAATGGAACAAGAGAATTAGGAATTCAAAATGTTAACATATTAATTTTAAAAATTATTTTTACATGCAACTGAAAAACATTAAAATCTTTAAAAATTTAAAATCAAATTCAAAAAATCTTTCTAAACATTAATTTTATCATTAATACATATCTTACTGGCATTCAGTTTTTGTTTCTCTTGTTTTGGAAGCAACCCTTCAAGGAAGATTTCTTTTTCATATGAATACATAGAAAATTTATTATTTTCCATGTACAATTATAGAAAAACACTGTGACTTCAGCCTGACATCTGTTACAGTAGTTCAAGTTGGTTGCAATGTACTGTGACAAAATGAATGTAATGTATGTCAACACTTCACTGCAACATTTCATAAAGACTTGGATATTTAAGAAAATGTTCGTGATTTAGTTTTCTTAAAAACCAAAAATCATAAGAAAAGTAAAACTCTTTAAAATAGCTTTCTGTCTCTGTCTTTCTACATGATATATAAGTATACATATGTATAAATATATGTGTGTGTGTGTGTGTGTGTGTACTTTAGATAAAGCATATTTACACACTATTTAAATAATAGAGGTCATACTGATTCATAATGTGCAGATAGGTAATTACGAATATGTGTTCAATTCATAAGAACATTCATATGTAGTATTTGCATAGAGTTGTGACAATGATGATGATTTAGACAGAGCATAAAACATCATTTAATTTTTCTTCTTATGTTAGCTTTCTAAAAAGTCTTTAATTTTGCCTACTTCTTTATAAGCTTACATAATTCCTCTTTTGTGCTATGATTTTCAAATATATAACAATTTCACCTCCCCTGGGGCCAAGAACAAAACTCAAATCCATTCTAGGTAATTTTCTTGGGCCTTTCCATTCCAACTGTGATTAGGACCAAATTCTTGCTCTATGGGACTCAGAAGAGCTCTAATACAGCCAAGGAAATAGTGGAATGAAGGATTGTGGTGGAAACCTTTTTAAATAGCTTTCCTGTCCTTGAAATAGGAAATGTGTTGCAATGAGTTCTGTAATAGCCAAGATAACTTTTCTATTTTAAGACCACCACTGTCTCAGGGGTCACTTTCTCCAGCCTGTGCTGTAGCTTCATGTTGGTGATTTGAACAAGGAGCTTATGCTGATTTCAGAAAGAGATGTGCTCAGCAGTCAATTGTGAAAAGATCTAGAGCAGTATAGGAAAGTTAAATATCCCCAATAAAATGCTTACGAGTCCACTAGCTTACCCAGTATGGAATTCGATTGTGAGTAGCACTAAAGAATGGGTATTTTACATTTCTGGAAACAAGCCTGGATTAAGGGAAGCTGACAATCTTCTGCTCAAGAATCATTACAGTGATGCGGTTTTCTTAAAATCATAATGGGGGTACTGCTGGAGATTCAGGTGTCATTTTCCAGCCTCTGGATGGGATTGTAGCCAAGTTAACGTATACAAATTATAGCCAGCCTCCGTTTAGATGTTTATACAAATGCCATTACAGTTACAATGCTGTGTCAGGTTGCCAGAATGAAATAAAAATTTTAAAACACACACATATACATACATAAATATTAATTAATACCTATTTCTTTCTTCAATTCAGTATCACAGATTTAGATCTGAAAGAGACCTTAGAGACCATTTAGTTTAATTTACTTTCAGTGTATATCTAAGAGTTCTGAGAGTGAGAGAAGAGATTTGCCTAAATACATACAGGTTAACATGTGCCAGACACAAAATTCATTCTTCGGTCTCAGTTCCTTTGCTTATAGACACAATGTCCTTTCCACTGGTCATCCCTCTGAAATAGCTTATTACAATTCTACCACTTAGTAGGGGCAAGGGCAATAAACACTTATATGGCAACTTCTCTATGCCAGGTACTGTGCTAAATACTTTTTTAAAACAAATGTTTGATCCTCATAACTCTGGGAGGGAAGTGCTACTATTATCCCCATTTTGCACTTGAGGCAACTGAGGCAATGATGTTCAGTTACATGCCCAGGTTCACAAAGTTAAGACGTACATGAAGATGAATTTATACATAGACTTTCCTGACGCCAGCTACAACACTCTACTCAATGCACTACCAATTGCCTTACTATATTGTCTTTTGAAGTCACTGGGTCAAAAGTTTCAAGTCTTTCTGTGTGTGTGTGTCTCCTTTTGACTTGAAATTCAGTGTTCATTTATATCATCAAAATTTGTACATGTTGCATATATATACAGTGTCTCAAAAATCTCATTTCAGTTTTCATCTTAAAGTTATTTGGGACACTGCATATTTTACATACTTTAATTTGAAGGTTGACTCATTAAGTAATAATTGAAAGTTTACTTAGGAGTAGATATGGAATAGAAGATCACCTTTTAAAAAATCTGTATTTTCTTTTTCTCTCTTATCATTGTACTATTTGAAATCTAAGGAGAATTTTGTAACAAGCATTTAGTAATGCTATTGCCATAGGTCTTTCTTCTCTAACTTTCTTGTATTAGAAGACTTAGTGCTAAAATTTAGTATGGCCTTGAGGTATCTTGTTGATGTCCTGAAGAATCCTAGTTCTTAATTTAGCTACCAACAGGGCAGACTGGAGGTAGAATGAAAAGGTCATCAGGGAAGGACTTTTTATGTGTGACTACTTGAATCAGTAAGCACCCCGACATATACGGGGGAGGGGGTTGCTGTCACAGGTTCTTTGCTTTTCTAAAAGGAAAGGCAACTTTTGAGGGGTTAACAATCACTTTAATGAAACACATGTATCATTCACTTAGTTCAGAGGAAAAAGTCAGCACCCTAAACTTCAATGAAAATATAGAGAAATCTAAAAAAAAAAAAAAAAAACCAATGCTTCCAAAGCTACCTGACGTAAGTAATACATATAAATCAACAGACTAGTCCAACTGTCTGACCACAGTTAACCAGAGAGAGAAGCACCAATATCTGGGTTTTTAAAGCCAAAGGGCTGCTTAGTGACTTCCCAGAGTCTCATCTGGCACACGAACCTCTTCCAAATATAAGCCCCAGATTAAAACCACATCTTAGAATCTTATATACTTTTTAGAGCCAGAGGGCATCACATTCCTTGAGAACTAGTGCCTCATTACCAAAAGGCCTTCCTAAAATCTTCCCAGGCCCATCATTGGGGCTGTTCTCTAATCACATTCAAATAGAGATATTATGCTTCTTGATTATATTAAAACAAAAACAGCAAAAGATCTTACTTTGCTTGGCCTCACACTACTCCTGCTTCTTTCTCTAAAAATATGCTCTTTTAGGTAATTTTATTGAGGTAATTCTAGTTAGCTAATTCTCATGAACTATATGGTTTTGGGCTGAGCCTCATCACAAATTGATGAATGAATAAGTGAAAAAGCAGTTTACTAACAATGTCTGGCCCCTAGTACTCAATGAATGATTGTTTGATTAATCAATGAGAGTCATCTAGAATTTTAGCCTCCTTTCAGGTCTAGTAATATTAGCAGAAAATCAAATGGTAATTCATATACACAGATATGTGCTGAGTATGTACTGTGTGCAGAACACTTAGCTAGGCAGTTAGGAAGGTAAAAGCAAAAAAGTTAACAAAACAGCATATAACTTAATAAATGTTGACTTATTGATTTTCTAGAAATGTAATTAAAATATAATGATAAAGTGTATGACAAAGAGGGTAAAATGAAGTTCTGGCCTCTTTATCCTTTCCTTCTCTTTTCCTCTGGAGTAGTTGAGAGATATCAAAATACAAATACGGAGTGTGAGAGACTGGGACAGAGAAAGTGGGCACTTGAGTCCTTGTGCTTGGACCCCAATTTCAAGATCACATTTCTCTTTAGCCTCAAAACACTATCACTGACAATTTTCTCCCCAGTTCAAGGACACTATGCCTAGTAAGAGGGTCCTAGTAAGGTAAACTACCTTTCCCCACCATTACTCATGAGCAGGCCCCAGAAATACAGATTATTTACCCTTTTACAAGAACAAGTTGACCTCTGCACAATTTCCCTTATGAAAACAGGACTGTCTTATAACCACAGAATTATCATGAATTGATTCCCACAGTTACTGCATACAATCCAGAGGTCAAGCTATAGACATTAATTCTCAAAGCTATTTTGCTGCAGATATAACAGACCAAAGATACACCCCTTAAGACCCCTTCCCCTGCTTTCCAATAGTGAATGAGACTGTGATTAAAGTTGCATATTATCACCTAATTAGCATTTCTTCCAGATAATCTGCTACTTTTCCTAGCTAAGCTTTAGCATCATTTTTGTTAAGTTCTAAATTCCTTAAGGAGTTCTGCCTGCCATATTAACATTACAATAAACTTTTGCAACCTTGACTTAAAGAAAACTTGGGTCTATGAATTCATTCCAGATGACCCTCTCCTGTAATTTCTTCCTTGAGGGGTCCCTGAACCCCTTAAACTGCATCACAACTAGTACAAATATCAAATTGATTGTTGTGACTTAGCTACTTTTCTCCCCCCTCAGTTTTTCAGGTAATGTAGTCAGAATAGATATGAAATACCTCTGCTTATTTTTTTTCCTGCTTCCCATCCCAATGTCACATGAGAGGAACTTGGATACTTTCTTAAAATACAAGACAAAATTTGGAAGTGGTGAAACTAAGTAAAGTACAATGATTTTCATTTCATTCTCTTTCTTTCTTCTCTGAGTATGAGGTGGGTTAAGATAGCACTCTATTTGCTGCAGTACGTTACCTTTCAATTTTCCAAGTAAAAATATATCTACTTCTTCAAGGAATAAAAAGGTGAATGAAGCATGTGGTGAAAAAGTCCTAAATTCACAACAATTTTTACAATATGTAAAGTGAACCATGGCAATTAGCCATTTTACTTCTAGATAGTGAGAAAGCTTGAACATTCCATAGTTTGCAAGAGCAAAGACAGATAGTAAGATAGGATAAATGGCTACTTTTTAATGTTTCTAGGATATTAATTTGGCAGGACTGATATCTAAACTTCATCTGGCCACAGTCCTACTTTTTTCTTTTCAGTTTAGACCAACTCTTTTATTTTTTTTTTTTGATTTTTTTAAAAATTATTTATTTGTTCTCAGTTTTCTACAATCACTTCCACTTATCTTAGATTTTTTCCCCCTCCCTCCATCTCTTTCTCCTCTTCCTCCCTGTTCTCTCCCTGAGATGGCATGCGATCTTATATAGCTACTACACATATATTCTTATTAAATACATTTTCACCTTAGTCAAGTTACATAAAAGAATTAAAATGAATGAAAGAAAACATATAACAAAAGAAAATATAACACAAGAGAAAATGGTCTGTTTCATTCTGCAATCCCATTCCATAGTTCTTTCACTGAATGTGAAAGGCATTTTTGCCTCAAGAGTCCATTGGGGGAAAGTTATGTATTCCTAAACACAAAAGGAAAGCAAAACACAGAATACTCAATAGAATGTATTTTGACTAAAACAAACAAAACCAGATAAACTACTGTCACAGTTGGCTGGTAGGTGGATACTTAAATCATAAGTAAAACAGTATGAGATCACTAATAAAATCTTCCACATTTAACTTTAGCTATTCACTATCCAAACAACTCTTGGTATGTGCCAGCAAGGAAAATGGCTGTCAACACTTCGGGTTGAAGTTCATCTTTATCAAGAATACTGGGGGGAAAGTGTGGGTGAGGGTGGACCAGATGGGGGGGTTGGTGGAAAGAATACTGAAATAGGTGACTTTTTCCCTGACATTGTTCATCTCTGACCCCGTGGGTTTCAGGGTCTTCAGAACTCTCCCACTCCTAAGGTCACCTCTATGTCTGCATACATTTATTTTATCTATTTCTCCTAAGATTAGAAAAGAGCAAACATGTAAAGGTAGCCAAAATTCAGGTTCAGATATACCTTAAGCAGGACATGTACGTTGGATTTTAAGTGCTCACAGTCACATGGAAATAAGGAAGGGGAAGATAGAATCATGCTGTGCCGCCCTCTGTTTCCCTTAGGCAAACAGTTCAAATATATACTGATAACTCCTAGGGGAAAAAAGGACAAGAGCTGAGGAGATAGTTACTCCTCTATGTATCCCTCAGCTTTACAGATCTGTGGACACTGCAGCCAATAAAGAGACTCTTTATCATCCCAAAATTCAATGTCTTTAGCCTAGAGCCAGAAATAGCTGGAAAACTATCCCAAAGTTCCCATATAGTCATTTAGGAATAAGAATAGCAACTCTGAGCATACTCCATAGCATGATTCCTAGAGGATATTTCAACACAATCAGGGCAAACTCGTTACATTAACAACTCATGTGTTACCTCATTCAATTTTTATAGCAAACCTAATAGGTGTTCTTATTCCTATTTTGCAGTGGAGGAAACTGAGGCTGAGACAGACCAGAGTCACACAGCTGAATGTCTGAGTTAGGGATCAAACTGAGGTCATGTCTGAATCTATATTTGGCACTCTATCCTCTATGCTTCCACCTGTAATTATTAACTCAAGTTACATCTCTGCTACAACTACAGTTCTCTGGATCATTGCATAATATCTCTGGAGCTAGAAGGGACTGCAATGATCATCTTGTCAATTCCCCTTGTTTTACAGAAAATAAACTGATCCCTAGAATGATTCAGTGCCAGGTTCACACAGGCGGTGTCAGAAGTAGGATCTGAACCCACCTCCTTTGAGCCCTTTTTCTTTCTATTATACCACATTAGTCTGCAAACTCATTTGTAAAATTAATTAGATAAACTCCAACTGCCTTCATGACTTTAAAAACATTGATAATATTTAACTGTTGCCTGAAAGCACTCCTGAAGTTTGTCATTATAGACTTCCCATGGGCCAGAATGACAGAATACATTTAATTTACTGCTGTCATAGATAGACATGTTAGTTTACCAGTTTTCTCATCATCATTCAGATTTTCAGTGTATAATGTGAAAAATATGAACGATGTAATAGCCTGAGATTTATCTTCTCTCTCTCTCTCTCTCTCTCTCTCTCTCTCTCTCTCTCTCTCTCTTTCTCTCTTTCTCTCTCGTTAGAGTTATCAATTTTACCAACAAAATTTTCTTTAACTTAAAAAGGCAATGGCATACTTTTTGTTTTGATGAAAACATATACTTCTAATAGTGACAGTTTCTAATGAAATATTTAAGCTGTAGTGGCAAGGTTTACATTAAAAAATGCCAGCTACTGCCAACACATTCAAAAATGATATGCCACAACTTCAGTATCCAATCAATAAAACCTTTTCATGATGTATGTTTGTTGTGCCAAAGTGCCGGCATCAGAGAGATATGATGTAATTTTTTGCATGACAAGTCAAAAATGCA
This sequence comes from Potorous gilbertii, assembly GCA_028658325.1. NCBI lineage: Eukaryota > Metazoa > Chordata > Mammalia > Diprotodontia > Potoroidae > Potorous > Potorous gilbertii. The sequence continues at coordinate 4,956,825 of CM053773.1, forward strand.
GGGTTCCAGACTCAGAAATGAATTTCACAAATACCGAATAATTGAAAGGGAGGTAGTAATCTCTTCTTCAGGAAGCATTGTATACCAAACCTATCATGCACATTCCCCATCCTCTCATGCCTTTTGAGAGCTGACTGTTACAAATGGTATGTCATATTTCTAAGTATACTTTATGCAATGAATTTGTTTCTCATTCAGTTGTGTCCATGCTCACCTAGTACTCCAATGTTACATGGTTTGCTTTTTAGCTCTTCTATGTGATAATAAAGAGTAGGTAAACTGAAAATTATTGCATTTATTCATACTTACACACCCCTGAAATTGCCATAATAGTATGTTTGAAACTATAAATGTCTTTCTCTCAATAGGATGAGGTTGCTGTTTCTAGGTTATAAATTACTTGCATGGGACATAACAGTGCCTTATTTAGCAGAGTCATGAAGACCAAGGTCTCAACAAATTATGTACTGCTACCTTCCTTCAAACAATAGTGCATTTGGCAAGATGAATGCTGTTTACTTGGGTTTAGAATTTCTAATAAATGTTATTTATAGGGTATTAGGGTGACATAACCAGGTAAAAAGCTTGTGTCAGGTAGAATATATGAAGGTGCAGTAGAGCTTGAGAGCTATTGAGAGTCTACATTTCTTCTGTGCTTATACCCATTCATTTACTTATTGGTTTATTTATTCACTTTCTCTCTCTCCCCCCCCCCCCCTCTCTCTCTCTCTCTCTCTCTCTCTCTCTCTCTCTCTCTCTCTCTCTTCCTCTCTCTCTCTCTTACTACATCCTATAAATTTTTCATGGGGCTCAAAATGGGGAACAACAGACTTGGGTACATGAGATAAAAATTTGGACAGATGACTAAGTAGAAAGTGATTTCAAATTTGGTAAAATTATGAAAGACAGTGTTTATTTTTATGGTTAAAATGTTTCTTTCTGAAGGGTTCTTTCCTGAAGGAGCTATATTAAGGTATTGGTGCACACTTCTAATTTGTGCCTTACATAACAAAACAAAAACGAAGGTACCAGGAACAACCTGAGGCAGCAGGGAATAGAAAACTATAAAATGTCTATGAGGAGCTTAATTGTAAAGCATCATGTACATGGGAACATAAGAAATTTTAGAGTTGCTTTTAAGCCAAGGGCTATAAATGTTTCCAAATTGCTTACCCATAAGGACAGACTCATTACTTTGCTAAACAATGATATGTACAACTGCTAAAATAAAAGATAGTCTTCTCCTTTAGTTTTGTTCAGTCTTTCACTTCTCTACTTTAAAAATAAGTTTTAAAAGATCAGTATGTGATTTTAGCATTTAAGGAGAATTCTAAATATCAGATTAAAAATAATAAAAGCATAATCAGAGTTAAAAAATGTTCAAAGGTATGTTTAGGTATTATATAAAGACAAGATGAGAGGTTACTACTACATAAACAAACAGAAAAAAAGAGTGAAGTGAAAATGAAAGCAGTCTTTCACAGAATTGTAGAATCAAAAAGAAAAGCCTGGAGGGAGCTTATTGTCAAACTCATAATTGAATAAGAATGCTTTGTAACAGGGGTGTCAAACTCAGATTGGAACTGGGGGCCACTGGGTACAGACAAGCCCTGTGTACTTGAATTGCATGTCGAATTGAAAAACAACAAATTGGCATTATCTATGTTCTTTTGTATATTTATTTATTTTATTAAACATTAACCAATTACATGTTTAATTTGTTGGGGGAGCAAAGTCACTGGCAGATCCTGTTTTTAAAACCTCTGTTGTACAAAATACTCGACAGAGAAATAATCCGGATTTTTTTTAAGGACCATTAATGAAAATGAATCCACTCCCTCCTAAGTTTTGGTATGCTTCTTACAATTAGGGATATTTTTTTTAATGATTAGGGAGTTTTTTCTTACTACATTTGTCATGCTGCTCCACTTAAGATTGCAGTCTTCTTTCTTAATAGTTTCTCTATGATAAAGCAAAACAAATCTAATCCCCCTTCCAAATAACAGCCCCTAAAATATTTTAACAAAGTCCCTGTCCTTCTCCCTCCACACCAAGACTTCTTTTTTTCAGAATAAACATCCCCATTTAATTAAACCAATCTTTCTGTAGTACAAATTCCATTCCTGTTAAAACGCCTTCTTTTGGACATTTGTCAAGGTTCTGTCTAAAATACTGCTTACATGTTTCTTTGCTTTTTCATTTCTTCTCTTTCCTCTTCCCCTCACTTCTCTCTTTCTAGTATCCTTCCTTTTTTCCTTTCTTCCTTGGAGTAGGTGATTGGTTGTTTTTCTTCATTCTGGAAGTGAATCCAAATGACATAACTATGCTAGAGTCAAATTTCAATGTGTCCCCACTGTGACCAATAAGATTTCTCCAATAGGATTGTACCAATAAGAACTCAGAATGCTCTGTCGCAGATCTGATGCAAATAGTATTTATTAACATTTGCGGTGGATACTTTAAATTTGTGTATCCTTCATTTTTTTTGAAATGTTTCAATTATGCTTTGCTCATAGAGCGCAGGACCTTCTCTGCTGTGGGCACTCCATTCTGAGTGATCCTGTGTCAATGTCTCAGTTCCAAAGTTCTTAAGAGAAACCTTGAGGATATCCTCCTATCACTTCTGACCACCATATCAACACTTGCCCTGTGTGAGTTCTCCATAAAAGTCTTTTTGGGCATCCTTTGTCACGAGATGCCGGCATGGCGGTGTTTGCGGATTTGAACCTGAGGAAAGGTTCTGACACGAAAGCGCTTAAGGGGCTTGTGGAGAACGCCGCTCACCTTGGGTTTTCTACTGTTGCCATTAATCATGTTGTGGACTTTAAGGAAAAGAAGCAGGAAATTGACAAACCAGTAGTTCCTTCTGAGCTCTTTTCATCTTTGCCTATTGTACAGGGGAAATCAAAACCAATTAAAATTTTAAGCAGACTGACACTTATAGAATCAGATCCATCTCACTGCAATGTTCTAAGAACAACATCTTCCCGTGTCAAGCTGTATGACATTGTTGCAGTTTTTCCTAAGACAGAAAAACTTTTCCATGTTGCTTGCACAAGTTTAGATGTGGATTTGGTATGCATAACAGTAACAGAGAAATTGCCATTTTACTTCAGAAGACCTCCCATTAATGTGGCAATTGAACGAGGTATCTGCTTTGAGATTACTTATACTCCAGCCATCAGGGACTCCACGATGAGGAGATATACCATTTCCAATGCACTCAGCCTGATGCAGATCTGCAAAGGGAAGAATGTAATCGTGTCTAGTGGTGCAGAAAGGCCTTAAGAAATAAGAGGACCATACGATGTGGCAAACTTAGGCCTATTGTTTGGGCTCTCTGAAAGTGATGCCAAGGCAGCAGTGTCCACAAATTGCAGGGCAACGCTTCTTCATGGAGAAACCAGAAA
>CM053773.1:4960734-5002487 GCA_028658325.1 Potorous gilbertii
TTCCATTTATTTTAGTGCGACTACATAGCATGACTATAGTGAAAATGTGCTCAATAGGAAAGTATATGTAGAACCTATACAGAATTGTATGCTGTCATGGGGAGGGAGAGGGGTAGCGGGGGGAAGGTGTGGGGGGTGATAAAATCTTAATTTTAAGGAAGTGATTGTAGAACACTTAAAAATAAAAAATAATTGACATAAAAAAAAGAAAATTGGGGAAGGAGTCTTCCGAATTCTTTTTATGATACAATTATGTTTTTGATACGTAAACCAGGAAGAGACAAAACAGAGAAAGTTATAGACCAATATCTCTAATGAATATAGATACAAAATTTTAAATAAGATTTTAGCAAAATGAATACAGCATCTTATCATGAGACTAATGCATTATGGTCAGGTAGGATTTATACCAGGAATGCAGGGCTGGTTCAATATTAGGAAAACTACTAATATTATTGATCATATCAACAACAAAACTAACAGAAACCACATGATTATCTCAATAGATGCAGAAAAAGCTTTCGACAAAATATGATACTCATTCCTATTGAAAACACTGGAAAGCATAGAAATAAATGGAACTTTCCATAAAATAGTAAGCAGTATCTACTTAAAGCAATCTACTTAAAGCAAGCAATATATGCAACGGGGTTAAGCTAGATGCATTTGCAATAAGATCAGGGGTGAAACAAGAATGTCCATTATCACCACTTTATCCAATATGGTACTAGAAATGTTCGCAGTAGCAATTAGGCAAGGTAAAGAAATTGGAGGGATAAGAGTAGGCAAAGAAGAAACTAAGATATCACTCTTTGCAGATGATATGATAATATACTGAGAAAATCCCAGAGATTCAAGTAAAAAATTACTTGAAATAATAAAAATCTTTGGCAAACTTGCAGGTTACAAAATAAACCCACACAAATCTTCCGCATTCCTATATATTAGTAACAAAGTCCAGCAGCAAGAGACAGAAAGAGAAATCCCATTTAAAGCTAGGGTAGATACTTAAAATATTTGGGAGTTTTCCTGCCAAAACAAACCAGGGACTATACAAACACTATTACAAGACACTTTTTGCACAAATAAAGTCAGATCTAAGTAAGTGAAAAAACATCAGTGGCTCAAGAGCAGGCTGAGCCAATATAATTAAAATGATAATTCTAACAAAATTATTTTACTTATTTAGTACTAAACCAATTAAACTATCATGTTTATTTTCTAGAGCTGGATAAAATAATATCAAAATTCATTTGGAAAAAGAAAAGGTCCAGAATATCAAAGGGACTAATGAGAAGAAATGCTGCAGAAGGTGGCCTAGTGCTACCAGATCTCAAATTGTACTATAAATCAGCAATTATCAAAACGACTTGGTACTGGCTAAGATACAGAAGGGTAGACAAGTGGAATAGACTTGGCACTCAAGACACAGTAGGCAAGGAATATAATAACCTCATGTTTGGTAAACCCAAGGACCACGGCTTCTGGGGTAAGAACTCACTGTTCAACAAAAATTGCTGGGAAAACTGGATAACAGTGTGGTGGAAACTAGACATAAACCCATGCCTGACACCACACACAATAATAAAGTCTAAATGGTTACATGATCTAGGCATAAAGATTAATACCATGGAGAAACTGGATGAGCAAGGAATAGTGTATTTATCAGATTTATGGAGAAGGGAAGAATTTTTGACCAAAGGAGAGATAGAAAGCAATATGAAGTACAATATGGATAATTTTGATTACATTAAACTGAAAAGTTTTGCACAACCAAACCCAATGCAACTAAAAGTCAGAGGGATGTAGTAAATTGGGGAAGAATTTTTAAAGCTAATCTCAGAGATAAAGGCCTCATTTCTAGAACAAATAAGGAACTGAGTCAAATGCACCACAAGTCATTCCCCAATTGATAAATGGTGAAAGGAAATTAATAGGTAGTTTTCAGATGAAGAAATTAAAGATATCTATAATCATATGAAAAAAATATTCTAAATCACTTTTGAGTAGATAGATGCAATTCAAAACAACAATGAGGTACCACATTACACCTACCAGATTGGCTAACATGACAAAACAGGAAGATGATAAATACTGGAGAAAATATGGGAGAGTTGGAACACTAATTCATTGTTGGTGAAGCTGTGAGCTGATCCTACCATTCTGGAGAGTGCTTTTGTGCCCAAAGGGCTACAAAAATGTGCATATACTTTGACTCAGCAATATCACTTCTAGGACTGTATCCCCAAGAGATCATAAAAATGGGAAAGCATCTCACATGTACAAAAATATTTATAGCAGCACTCTTTTTGGTAGTCAAGAACTGGAAATCAAGGAGATGCCCATCAATTGGGAAATGGCTGAATAAATTGTGATATATGAATGTAATAGAATACTATTGCACCATGAGAAATGATGAACAAGAAGACTTCAGAGATGCTTGAAAATACATATGATTTGTTGCTGAGAAAAAGGAGCAGAACCAGGAGAACTTTGTGCACAGGAATGACCACAGTGTGCAAGAGTTTTTTCTGGTAGACTTGGATCTTCATAGCAAAGCAAGGACTAAAAAAAAAATAAAAATTCCCTATGACCCTCTTAGGCAAATTGCCTTCCACATCCAGAGAAAGAACTATGGAATTCAATTACAGAAGACAGCAGATCATTTTGTGTGTGTGTTCAATGTTTTGGTTCATTATATGATTTCTCCCATTTATTTTAGTACTTCTACACATCATGACTATAGTGAAAATGAGTTAAATAAGAAAGAATGTGTAGATCCTATATAAAATTGTATGCTGTCTCGGGGACGGAGGAGGGTGGTGGAGGGTAGGTAGGGGGAAAAATTCTAAATTTTATGTTAGTGATTGAAAATATTAAAAATAAAAATAAACATAATAAAAAACAAACAAATACTCCTCCATTTAATGTTATCAAAATTATTCATTATGCACTTCATAATGTCCTCTATCTCCTGTTTGGTCAAAACTTTCTCTATTCTCCATAAATCTGACAAATACATTGTTCCTTGCTCCCCTAATTAGTTTATAGTATCAATCTTTATACCTAGATTATGTATCCATTTGGACTTTATCCTTGTGTATGGTGCCAGGCATTAGTCAATGACCAGGTTCCACCATACTGTTATCCAATTTTCCCAGCAATTTTGGTAAAATAGTGAGTTTTCATCCCAGAAGCTGAGGTCCTTGGGTTTATCAAATAGTAGATCACTATATTCATTGATTACTGTGTCTTGAGTACCTAATGTATTCCACTGGTCTACCCCTCTGTCTCTTAGACAGTACCAGGTGGTTTTGTTTATTGCTGCTTTATCATGCAATTTGAGATCTGTTAGGACTAGGACAATTTCTAGTTCCATTACTGTGGGACAATCACAATCTCTCTCAACCTTATTTCCTCAGTCTATAAAATGAGTTTAACTTGATACTCTCTAAAGTGACTTTCAGTTTGTAATCTATAATTCCATAAGTTTCAATTCCCTCTTCTGTAAAGTGTGGATAATAATGTTTGCACCAATCTTGTAACCAGGTTACTGTGAGAAATATACTTTGCAAAGAACTATAAAATCCATGTCCTTTTATCATCAACATCACCAATCATCTTAATATTTATGATCAGATTCACCATGACTATCTCTGTCATTATCTTCATCACTTTCTTCATCATCTAACATGCACAAACAACTTGTATAAAGGGTAAACATAATTTGTGCTTTAATGTCTGATAAGACAAATCACACAATTTGAAAATATTTTAGGTGTCTATCATATCTAATCCACTCCAATTCTCTTTATGAATACTACAAAAATGATATGCAGATGCTAGTTTTTCATGTAGGACTTTGACTTTCTTCATTTATTGTATTAATCTATATTTCCCTACATATGTGCTTTCTTGCTCTCCTGGGACCAGCTTAGCATTAAAATCAAAAAACATCAAAGTGCATGCTGACTTTGATGGGAGAATCTTGTCCTATTCATCCTTTTACAACAGAAGTAGTACAAGAAGATATAAAACAGAACATATCTTCAAGTATTTCTGTAGAAATATGTTCCTATCAATGCTGATGATGGAAACACCAAATATGTACTCAGTATAAGATGTGAGAAAGTGTCTATAATACTTAATGTGAATTTAGAAAGAATTGTACCTACTTCTTGAAATCAATCTTCATTCTTCTAGTTCTCAATCTCATTTCAGCCTCTATGGAATCTTGTCTCATACTTCTCAAATAATTGACAGATTAATATTCTGACTGAGGTTTTCTTATTTAGTTGGTGTTGAGTTGAAGAGGTCTTTTTTCTCGTTGCTTCTGATCTAACTGAAACTGAAGCAAAACTGAGAACATGACAGATTTGTCTCTTTTTTGTTCTTCACCTCACTTTGTGTTCCAATCCTGATTATGTGTGGAATGAATTATTTAGTGATTGTCTTGTCTTTGAAGCATGATGAAGGGTTTATTTTCCAGATGAATATGGTAATTATAATAAAAATATTCACACTATTAACTTCAAGATATTTTGATATTAGATTATATGAATATATGTTAAAGTAGGTATTTCCTAAGTTTCTTGCAGTTGTAAGCATGAGATGTGAGTATATTTGCTGTCCTTGGAAGTTTGGGGTAAAATGAATTATTAGAAGGGATAATGTTGGATGAAGTAAATATATGAAAAATATAAGTAATATAAACAAAGAAAATAAATAAGTTAGGTAAATTGTTAATTTGTTAATTAAATTAAATTTACATTAAATGTTAATCTATTCATTAAATTGTTAATTAACAAGTAAGTTAAAAAGCTACTGAGTGCAAATCACATATATAGATGCAAATCTTTACTTTCTTTTTGTAACCTCAAAAATCAGGAAGGCCAAAGTTGAAGTCCCATCTCTGTGCTATGACAATTAGCTCTGGGTCTCAGAGACTATCTCTGACTTCTCAGTGTCCATAAAGCAGCTTTCTAAGATTATGAATTATATAATAGCCAGTAATCTACATTGATAGAAGAAAATTTCACTTTATGGTTCTCTGAGATTGTCTCTGATTTCTCAATGTTCATAAAGCAGATTTGTAAGATTATAAATTGTGTAATAATCAGTAATGTACATTGATAGAAGAAACTTTCTCCACTACGTGTATGTATACACATATGCACACATATGTCTTACTGTATTATGGTATGTAAGCAAAAACATTCACATAGTAGTATATGTATAGTATATACATATATAGTATGCATACACCATACACACATACTATATTATAAGCATAGTATACTATATGCATATATAGTATGTATATATGTATGTTTATATATACACATATATTATAGACTCATGATAGATTTCAAAAATTTTGCGAGTTTAGTTTTGGAAAAAAGTCACATCTTCATTTTCACAAATCTCTAACCTTTTTTATGACCCTATGTATTTTATTTTAAGGTTTTAAAAATATCGTTCTGAAAAATCAATAGGTTTCACCACAGTGCCAAAGAGGTTTGTTCATTTTTTTTTTGAACAAATTAAGGCTTGATATTCATCATAAGAAGTCATACTATCAGGTTCTTTTCCTTTCAGGATCTTTCATAACTCTAGTAATCTAATATTTGATAAACCCCAAGATCCATGCTTTGGAGGCAAGAACTCACTATTTGACAAAAATTACTTTGAAACCTAGAAATAAGTTCAGCAGAAGCTAGTCATAGACTAGCACCTTATATTGTATACAAAGAGAAAATCAAAATGGATGCATGATTTAGACATGAAAGACGATAAGGTAAATATATTAGGGGAACAGGGAAAATTTTACCGGTCAAATGTGGTATGAGTTTCTGACAAAAAAAAGATAGGATAATGGGAAGTAAAATGGATAGTTACAATCACGTGAAATCAAAAACGTTTTGCACAAACTATGTAATGCAGCCAAAAATAAAGCAGAAAAATAGGAAAGAAACTTTACTGCACATATCAGTGATAATGTCACCATTACTCAAACATAAAAGGAATTGAGTCAATTTCATTAAAACATAAGAACCATTTTCCAATTAATAAATGATCAAGGGATATGAAGAGGTAGTTTTCAGAAGAGAAAATCTAAGTTATCTATAATCATATGAGAATAAAAATGTGCTAAATAACTACTAATTAGAGAAATACAAATTAAAACAATTCTGAGGTACACCTTATACCTATCAGATTGACTAGCATGGAAGAAGAAGCAAATGTTAAATGTTGGAGAGAATGTGGAAAAATTGAGACACTAATGCAATGTTACTGAAGTGAACTGGTCTAACCCTTCTAGAGAAAAATTTGTAACTATACACAAAGGGCTATAAAATTGTGTAATATTATTTGACCCAGCAATACCACTACTAGCTCTGTATCCCAAAGAGAGAAAATAAAAATAAAACAATAATCACTTTTCTGATGGCAAAGAATTGGAAATTGAGGAGATCATCAATTGGGGAATAGCTAAAGAATTTATGGTATATGATTGTGATGGAATACTATTTCCCTAACAGAAATGGTGATCAGACAGTTTCAGAGATTCCTGAGAAAAACTACATGAACTAATGCAAAGTGAAGTGAAGTGATACCAGATCTTGTATATACTGGCAGTAATAGTGTAATGATGATCAGCTATGAGAGATGTGAGAAAGATTCAAGATAATTCCCAAGGATTCATGAGGAAAATTGCCTCCAGAGAGTGAACTGATGAACTTGGGAGTACAAACTGAAGTATTATATTTTTCATGTTGTATTTTTTCAACATGACTAAAATGGAACAATATTTTTTTTGTTACTTTACATGTATAATTGATATATTTCTTGTGTTCTCGATAGGTGTGGAAGGCATGAGAGGAAGAGAGACAATTCAGAACTCAGGAAACTTTATTTTTTTTTTAAAGTGCTTTTAAAAAATGAACACAGTGAGCTGTGGCCCTCATGCTTTTGGAAATAGAGTAAGAAGACCCGTATTTAGGTCTGACAGTTGTTACTGTTTTTGAGTCACTTCAGGGGTGTCCAACTCTCTGTAACCTCATTTGGGATTTTCTTGGCAAACATCCTGGAGGGGTTTGCCATATATACATACATACATGTATGTAATTTTTGCTTGCCTTCTCATTGAGGAAAAAAGGAATGGAGAAAGACTGCGAGAGAATTTGGAAACCAAAATTTTAAAAAAAAGAGAATGAATTTTTTTTCACTAATTGGAAAAAGTAAAACATTAAAATAATTATTTTTTAAAAATATACAACTGGTTGTGAATGAAGAGTTGTGATTTTATTTTACTTGGATGTTCTAGAAGAATTTCTCTTCTGTGTCCTCTAATACTCTAAAATGCTGCAATGAGATTTCTGAGGGTATTAATGAAGAGTGTTACCAAAGCTGATAAAATCTGACAAGATGATAATTTTCTGGATGATGAGGTTTCCCCAAAGAATGGCCATGGTACAATCTAACAGCTGACCTGGTAGAAAATGAAGAGTTGACTGGTATGGGATTCCTACTTAAAAAGAGAATTTCGGAGGGATTCTTTGCCCTGTAACACTCCAATCAGATGATCAGAGAGTACTAAAGGTACTGATAAGGGATGAGGACCAAAATTAATGCAATCTCACAGAATGTTCCTATAACATAAAATTTGAAGCATTTACCCATCTTCTCCATCTTTGTTGTATAGTGTGTGTGTGTGCCGGAATGAAAGAAAGTTTTGCATAGTGTGAATGATGTAAGGTTGAAGTTTGGTAAAGAACCATTAACATTATGATTTGGGGAGCAAACAATCAATAGCAAAGGACAATATTGAGTCAAATTGCTCCACCATAGTGTCAAGACAAAGAAAGAGGAGAAACTGCCTATTTCACTGGTGATGGTCTTGAAGAGAAGTGAAGGGTTGAGGGATTGGAGATCACAATATGAACAAAGAATAGCATTTGAGATTGGAACACAGAAGGAAAGTAGGAAAGACAATAGATTGTTGTCAGAGAAGGTGTGTCACAAGTCCTTGAACATGGAGCTGGTACTTTTAAGGGTGATGGAAAGATCAAAGGTATGATCTACTTTGTATGTGATGGAAGTAGACTGAGAAACTAAGTGTTTGAGGGAATATATGTATGTATATAAAAGTTCTCTAATGTGTGGATGAGTTGGTAGGGGAGAGGAAGAGCAAAATTTTTGAGAAAGGAGAGGGATGTTCTAAATTTCTGTTAACAACCACTGCCAGGCTTTTGATTACATTAATGTGAATTTACGGATTTCAAAGGACGAGAGATTACTGAAGAGAGGAGTCTGGGGAGAACCTGGAAGTGGCTATGGAAAATAAGAAATATTCCAAATCTATCACCTAGACCACTGGGCAGAGGGGGAATGAGTTAAAGCAAAACTAGTACAGGAAAGGATGCCAATGAAGGTGTGATGTCATGAGGGAGTCAAGTGTTAATGACTATCAGATGGAAGGAATGGGAGAGAGGAAAATGCTTAAGATGAATACAAGATTTTGCCTAAGAAAAGTCATTCTTAAGGGCACAATGGAGAAGGAGGGATACTATTTGGTTGGTACTTTGGGGCTGGATGGTTGAGGGAAAAAGGAATAAGAAAGTAAATTTTGGGATGTAGAATAAGACTTGAATGTATGCTAGAGTATTTCAGAATCCCCAAGAAATGGCAGGTATGGCCAGCTGTGAGTGTCATAATCATCGAATGTCAGGCACATCTTTTCTAAGAGGAGACAGATATGCACAACATGAAATGGAAGGCTCCTCACCATTGCTCCACTTTTATTCTTTCCATAAGCTAAAGAACGGAAAGTTAAATGGCAGCAGGAGATAGAAACAAAACAGCCTGCTGACTTTGCTCCTTCTCTTCCTTCAGGGGACACATACTAAATAGGAGATGTAAAGTGACGTGACCTGATGGAAGGTCATAACTTACATTTCCTCTTTACACTTTAGACTGCAGATCATGCAGATGCTGCAGGTAGAAGTTGCCCTACAGTAGTAGAAGAAAGTCTAATGGAGCAGAAAAAATATATTCCCTGGCCCCAGTTATTACTGAAGAGTCAGTTAATTAAGAGCTAGAGCTCAGAGGTCAGAAAACCCCAAGCGTGGTGTACTGACAACCAGTGTAAGGGCATACAAGTGAAAGAGAGTTTTAAATTCAGAGAAACTACAATATATCTAGATTGTGGAGTTTATAGAGGGAAGTAGAGGAAAAGACAATGGAAAAGTAGGATGAGACCAGGATATGAACAATTTTAATGACCAAATTCATGTGTCAAAGTGGAATTTGAGTCCAGGTTTTATGACTCTTTTCTTTCAATTAAGTCGAAACAAACCAACCAACCAAACAAATGCATTTTAATCTATATTTCTACTTCCATGTGTTTCATTTTTTCCCCTAGACTTTAATAATTACCTGTATATATAAGAAAAGTAGAATCCATTTGTCTAGGTGATGAGATTATTAAGGTAGTATCTTTAAGGAAATGCAATAATGAAACTAGCGCAGGAAGTTATCACAGAGGTCATTGAGTTCAAATTTCTCATTTCACAGATGAGCAAAGTAAGGCCCAGGTATATTACGTGACTTGGCCTTAGATTACACAGCTAGTTTCTGAGGAGGCATTTAAAACCCCAGGATTCATGATTCAGAGTATTATGTTTTATGTCCCTACAACAAGCAAGTTGCCTCTCAACTATATAGTCAATAAGGACTTTTGCAATAACAAAAAAGTCTAATTGACTACTAATAGCTAGGATTTATATAGCACTCTAAGGTTTGAAAAGCACTTTACAAATATCTTCTTTTTTCTTCAATACAAACCTATAAGGTAGGAGCAATTATTAGTATGGAGCAGCTAGGTGCCACAGTGGACAGAGTCAGAAAGACTCATCTTCCTGAGTTTAAAAATCTGCCCTCAAACACTTACTAGATGCATGATCCTGTGCAAAGTATTTAACCTTGTTTTCCCCTGTTTCCTCACTTATAAAATGGCCTGGAGAAGGAAATGACAAACTGCTTGCATCACCAATGAGATATTAACAGTGCTTATGGCAGCTATGAATATGCCAGCACAGTTCTGAATGCAAAATACAACAGACTCTCTACATGGAAGACAGAACCAAAACACTGATTCAAACACCTGAAAGCTAAATGCCAACATCAGAAAACCAAATCCATCATAGCAACAAATATATCTATACACAATAACAATGCAGGTGGCACCACCATATCCAAGTCTTCTCTCTGTTAGGCTTCTCACAAATCAGCTCCCTTAAACAAATCACAAATGGACTCCTTTAAACAAAATCACAAACAAGCTCTCCCACTCATGCTAGCTGCTGCCTGCTCTCTATTTACCAGCTCTGACTTCTCCAATTCACATTCTGCTCTCCCACTTCTAGTTCCAGGTATTCAGTAAACTCCTTCCACTACAGCCTTCATGTGACTCACACTTCCATGTGACCCAGGCAGGTCACAAAGGCCTACTAATGGATGGGAAAGATTTTCCTATTTAAATTACCATTACATTACTGTGGAGTAATGTAATGGTAATTTAAATAGGATTATCTCTGCAAAGAAAACTCCAAATGGGGTCACAAAGAGTCAGACACAATTGAAAATGACTAAACAATAAGAAAACTATTATCCCCATTATAAAGATAAATAAACTGAAGTAAAAAGAAAGTAAGGGACTTGTCCAGGGTCACACAACCAATAAATGGGTGAGGTTGAGTTTGAATTTAGGTCCTTCTTTCTCCAGTGGTCTACCAACTATACCACCTAACAGTATTCCAAAAACTACTACTAAGTATATTTTCACAAACAGTGAAAGATAAAGGGTAGTAACAGATTCAGTTTTGATTAACACCTATGTCCTCTAACAACATACTAATAGAAATTATAAATTTCAATTATGACTTAAGGTATTTTTAAAAATTTAAGTAACTTTTCTTTTTAATAAAGCAACCAGAAGTCCTTTACGTTTAAAGCTTTGTTGAATGTAGGTATCTGACTCAGTAAGTAGAGTGACCATAATTTACCTCCTTTTGTAATTTAGAATTGTTATTTTACAGAGCTATTTTTTTTAACGAACAAAAATGTATTTATTAAGTGATTCACCAACGGAGTAAAACAAGGCTGTGAAATTCCTCTCATGATTTTTAACATGTTGTGTTCAGTCGTTGTCAAATGCTTTCAATACAGATGGACATGGCATCAAGGTCAGCTACCACACTGGTGGGAAATTCTTCAATTTGAAAAGACTACAAGACAAGACCAAAGTGGAAGGAGTGTTGGTGCATGAATTTTGAGTTTTCAGATGATTGTGCACTCACTTTAGCCTCTGAAGCTGAGATGCATCAAATAATGGATTGATTCTCTGCTGCTTGTGCTAATTTTGGCCTAAAAATCAAAACCAAGAAAACACAGGTGATCCATCAGCCACACCATCCATATGTGGAACCAACAGTTACAGCAAATGAAGAAGCTTTGAATACTGTACATAAACTCACTTATCTTGGTAGTATACTTTCCAGGGATGTACACATTGATAATGAGGTTGACGCATTGCCAGAGTTAGCTCATTGTTTGGGAGTCTCTGAAGGAAAGTATGGTAGAAAAGACGTATTAGACGGACCACCAAACTGAAGGTCATTATTCAGACCTCACTGTTGCATGCCTGTGAAACATGGAGAGTCCACTAGTGCCATGCAAGGAAACTGAATCGTTTCCATTTGAATTGTCTTAAGAAGATTCTGATAATCACCTGGTAGAACAGGATATAAGTACTCAAACTAAACTGCCAAGCATTCAAACTCTGCTTCAGACAGTGCAATTCCAATGACGGTCATGTTGTTTAAAAGCAAAATGTATGCTATCCAAAAAGACTATTTTATGGAGATATCACATAAGGCAAGAAATCACACAGTGGTCAGAAGAAATGATACAAGAACACTCTCAAGGTCTCTCTCAAGAATTTTGGAATTGATTATGTGGCATGGGAGACACTGGCACAGGACCACTCACTATGAAGGACAACAACCAAGTATATGCCAAACACTATACAATTTGGTGGTGTACAAATAGAAAATCCAGACAGTTCCTGCTTTCTAGCTATTTATAGGCTAACTGAGGGTAACAACACATATAGGAGTTTTCATGTGAATATCCGATAGAAATGTCCCATGTTTTTTAGAAAACACATGTAATGCATCTCCTATACTAATATTTCCAATGATAAATTGTATCTGATTCTGATATTGACATACTCTATGGTGACAAGAACTTGGTGATCTAAATATTCTTTTAGAGGTCTTCAGTAGATCTATAGTATCTATACAGTAGTATCTATGGTTACTGAGGCCATAGGGTGTTAGCCCTTATGGAGTCAGTCTCCAGGTAGCATTTCCAGAAAGTTTGCTCCCCTGGATGATAAATGCAAGGTCTTAGCTAGAGGATTGTGGAAACATACATTCCCAGGGCTCTTGGCCTTATTTATCCATCTGTGCTGGTTTCTTCATGGTTAGTATTCTTGGCATCTTGGATAGCCCACAGTATTCGCATGTTCCCTTATTAGGAACCTGATCTATTGTCTCCAGGAACTTGGAATTCTATTCCTTGTTTCGTGATTTTGATCAGCAATGATGGTTATGGTCAACAGATTTCCAAGAAACTGGAGGATGGTGCTTGCCCCTTGTTCAAATGTCATTTTGTGAGTATGAGCCTCACTTGGATGAAGTGAGCTCCCTCTAGGAGCAATCTAGCCATTTAAGTCCTTTGTACACCCCATAAAGAGAACAACCTTTTTTTTTTTTAAGATCTTCCCAAGGTGATCACTGGGATGAGAAAAGTCACTTCCTTGATGTAAATGCAAAGATGCTTCCAGTGACTCTGAATTCAGTTATTCCTTTGAATAGAGATTATAATATAACTATGCAAATATAAAAGATAGAAGAAATTGAATTAAATCTATACTTACTGTAGACTGTGTCATGGAACCTGGTACATGTTTAGCCACATATGTGCATGTGTACGTTTGAATCCCTGATAAGAGATTGTTTTGAAATTTACCTTTCATCTTCAAATGGAGTGTACAAAACATTTCAGTCAATTAAATATTCTGATTATTTAGGTTCTAATTAGTTACAAATAAACTGTTCCAAACAGTATGGTTTCCATGCGGCCAATTATTCTTCAAAGACTGGAAAATAGCTAATGAGCTACAATTCTTAGATTAATTCTAGATACCAAGTCAATGACTTGAAAAATGGCAGGAATAAATTAAAATGGCTATTGGATCACAGATTCATACATCAGGATTTCTGTTGTTTGTGTCTGTTACAGGCAGCTTTAGCTAAGTCATGCTTCCAAGCTAATAATTTGAGTTCACCCAGCCCACAGAAAGCTTTGATGGTCTCATAAAAAATAAATCCGTATACAAATATGGACTACAATGATAATGGTATTATTTTTATTATCCCTATAATTAATAGCTGCTGAAATATAGTTATTTAATTAAAGTTACAGTGCATTCTCTCTAATCCAATAATAGAACAGCATTACTATGTTGCATTGCTTAGCTATTCTGCTAGCTTGATTTACTACATATACATGCAGAATAAGAAAGCTAGAAATTAACTTCTACTCCCAAGAGAAATGACTAAAATTAATTATACCAGTTTCATAAAGTAAAAAGGTGATTTTAAAAACAAAATGAAGCTTCTGTCAATAGAAATTTTATGAAGCTCTGTAAATGGATACCTTTCCTCTTCTTTCAGAAGGAAGAGCACAGTCAGCTTTGTTTTGTTTTTTTTTTTTAATGAGTCGATCAGTCTCTTGATGTTTGTGATAAATTCGGCAATTATATGATCTAACCACAAAGGAAAAGTTAGGCAAAATGGGTTTTTCACCTAGTCTTAAGCTAATAGCAAGCTAAATTATCAAATGGCTTCTGATTTCTACTAGAAACCATGTATGCCCTTACACAAATTTAATATTTGCATTTAACAGACAATTTACTGAGAATCAAAATCTACATTTTAAAATTTGTGTGAGAGATCTTTGAAAGTTGCTGTCTTTAAAATAGAATATAATTTGCAGGTACCAATGGATATGTTTTAACTCTATATTTATTTGTAAATCTGCTGTGTATTTATGTTATGTGTATTTAACACTATTTGCATATGATTGTGCAGATATCTTTTAAGTTATGCATTTTAATCTAATAAACTACTCAGAAATTATATTTTATACACTATTTCATAATATAATTATGTGAAATATGCAAAAATATGTATTTTAATCAAACAGAACTATACAAAAGTAGAATTAATTTTCTTTGGGAGATAATGGAATAACTCTGATTGTTCAGCTTCAAGAACAAGTTGGTTGTAAGCACTTTTCAGATATGTTTTAGAAGAGCCTATCCATTTATTCATTCAGTTAGTCATTAGTACATTTATTCTTTATTCACTCATTTACTTATTCATTAATTTGCTTATATGTATGTATTTATTTATAGGATTTGAACTGGCTGGCTTCTGGAGTCAACTCCAGCTGTGAGATTCTCTGATCTTTGGAATGTGGAAGAAAACTACTGACATTCTGCATTTTGCTAAAGGCTGTCAGAGGCACATTTACTATTTTATAAACAATTTACTTGGAGAAATTCTGGCCAACGTGTTTCCCTACTAATCAGAAAATTCTCTGCCTAAAGAAAATTTCAACTCACATGTACAGAAATTGTAAAAGAAAAGATGAAGAAATACTTCAGTAGAGAAAGGACGAAAGTACATAATTTTCCATTATGGATTTTAGTTTTTGGCCAAAGGGAACAATGCTAATGCAGACATACCCTTGGGGAGGATATGACCTCCAAAGTCTAAGGTAATTTTTCCTTTGGTCTGACTTCTCTAGAAGATTAAGAACATTCTATCTTGATTTGGTCTGCTATTCAGAGGGGAAGATCATAGAAAACATCGGTTGTTAATACTATTTCTGAATTTTTGCAATACAACAGGGACTTTAGGGCCATAGGCTTTCACAGTTTAAAACATGTTTTGAAAAGAGACATATTGAGTCTCTCTCTTTCTCACCTTGTGAGCTGTTCTCAGTTCTTCTTTCCCCTGCTGGAGCTCAAGTTACTCCAGATTTGGTTCACTAGATGGTATCACACTGAAATTCCATTTAAAAAAAACAGTTCTAAAAAATCTCTTTGCAGCAGGGGTATGAGGTTACTTAATCCCACTGAAGTACCTTATGATGAGGTCCATCGCTCTTTAGTGCTGACAAATAAATAATCCTATTGACAAATTTTTGAAAAAAGAAAAAATTTTACATGGCACCACAAGTTGATATTTGCTGCAAACTTAAGAATAAATATACAAATTGAGTTTGCCATGGTGTAGGTAGAACACTCCATTGGAAGCCCTGATTTCTTAAAGTAAGCATTCAATGGTGAAAAATGGTCATGCACAAAATATGCATGTGTATCATCCTTCTCATTCTAGTTCCCCTTTATATATTATCTTCCTTGTTTTATAATATAAATTCCTCTAGGAAAGGGGCTGTCTTCTTTGCTTAAATTTGTAACCCCATCACTTAGCCAAGTTGTTGGCACATATGAAGTACTTAATGTGTTGTTTTTTTCCTGTTCATTCATGCATTCTTTTGATGTCCCATCTGTCATTAATGTATATGGCCTATTTTAGATTATATTATGGTATAACTGAAACATCAATAAAATTACTCAACCTCAAAACAACAAGTTTGAAAAAAGAAGCCAGCTCTCCCCTAGATGCCTTACTCTCTTCATCAGTACCACACACACTAACATTTTTAAGAGATTTAATGTGCATATATGACTGTTGAAGTGATGCTATGCTTGAAAAGAAAGAAAATGTTTTGTCTTTTTTTTATTAATTAGAGGGCAGGTCAACCTTTCATATTTTTTTCTGAGTTAGCTTTCCTTGTAAGGATCCTACTGCCTTCCCTTCTCCCACCCCAACAAGGGGAGTATTTGGGGAATAGGGTAATGGTTGAAATATTGCATGCACAGGAATATTAGAAACAGAGATTAAAATAAATAAAGAAAAAAAAGCTAAAGTAAAATAAAATTATTTTTAAATTCTACCCACTGCTGTTCTTTTGTGTAATCCTTTCAAAGGTGGCTATGATGATTAGACTCAACATACCAACCATATGACAACAGAGCTTCTAAACTCTAGCTTATTTTTCTTTCATATGACCAACTGAAAAATTGAAAAAAAAACTTCTTTGTAGTACTTTTCTCCCGTCTCTAATCCCTAGTCCCTCTCAAAAAATAAATCAGAAACAGAAAGAAAACCAAAGAAATCAAATTTAGTGAGTTGTAGAAATTAAGAGAAAAATATCAAACATCTGCCATCTAAATAAAAGTTTGGATTAAACAGGCACCTTTGCTTGTCCAATGTAATTTTAACTTAATTAAGAGTAGGTAAATTTGAGTTAGCACATCTGTAAATCCCCCTCCCTCAATCTCTCATCCCATAAAGACCCATATGAATGTGGATAAATATGGCAAATATTTCTAGATAAATTCAACACAAAGTATATAGAAGCAGCTACAGATTCCAATTTAAGAGAAAATAATTGTGTTTATTTTTTTATCTAGTTTGTGTCCATATTTTCTTTCCTAATTCTGGACTACTTTCAATTCAAGTCTGCTGGCTTGTTTCCCAAAGAAATCTGCATTCTGTCTTGCTTAGCTTGACCTGAATTTCACCTTCCTCTATTGCATAAGTAGTCTGTTCTTCTTGAATTCCAAATCATTTCTGAATCAATCTCTTTTCTTACCATTTCCCCTCTCCCTCCATCTCTGAAGTCTGATTCCTCTTTAGTATTTCTGGTATCACCTAGAGGACACAAAGAGCTCTCTTGATCATACAAGAGGCTGTCGACATTAATATTAATGGACAATATGACAGAGTTAAATCTATATGTAAGGGTAATAAATTAGTACAGAATTGATATCTGAAAATCTTGGAAAATTTTTTAAAATCGGGACAATTTTTTTCCTAAAAATATATAGTAATGCTTAATATTATCCGTGAAATTAAAGCAATATTTCAGCTACAAAGGATGCAGCTATTCAACAATTTCACCTGTCAAGAGCACAGCTTAGATTCAGTAATTTAAAAAAAAAACATTAGACAAACAACATTCACAAAATGGATTTGTTCCCTAATGCTCATGTACTTCACTCATAGAATATCTCTTCAAGCTCTTATTCCTCATAGTTCTACCAAATTTGGACACCTAATTAAAAATAAAAAAAGTAGCAACAAAAAATTGGGAAAGTTCCATTGTTATTATTGCAAACATTCTCATCTCTCCAAGCCTCTTCATATTAATTGACAAAAACAAACAAACAAACAAACCTGGTGCCACTCCCTTTTCCTCTCTTTTAGTTCTCACATTACTCAAATGTGGCTCACCATCTACTCCATGGATGAAGATGTAGCCTTATTAGTTGTCAAAGACAATGCCCCCAAATTCTCGCCACCCCACTTCTCTAGCAAAACACCCCTAATGTCTTCCACGAATTCACTTATATTCAAACTCCCTATTTAGTGGTTCCTTTCCTGTTGCCCACGAGTTTATTTATATCTTCCCATTCCAAAGAAAAGCAAAACCAAATAACACTAAAAAAAAAAAAAACTTGATCCAACTATCCCTACTGGTTGCCCTATATCTCTTCTCCATCTCCATATTATGTTCATTGAGAAAACTGTCTCCACTGGCGTACAAATATCACCCTACCCCTATCCCTTCTTTTAAAAGCACTAAAATCAAGTTTGGGACCTTTTTATTCCACTGAAATGCCTTCCTGTATAGTTACAAAAGATTTTAAAATAATCAAATCCAATGGTCTTTTTTTTTTAAATCCTCAACTTTCATAATCTCTTTATAAACATTTGCTGATCTTCTACTAGATATTCCCTCTTTTCTGAAATTTTATGGAACTCCTTGTTTCTGGTTGTCTTCCTATCTATTTTGCCACTCTTGTTCATTTTCTATTGCTGGTTCTTAAGCTATGTTACTTTTCTTGGATTTCCCTCAAGGATTGCCCTGGGATTTCACTTGTTCCTTTAAACACTCTCACTCCATTATCAGTTTCTATTTACTTAATTATTATCCCTATAAAATTTTTCCAAGATTTACAGATCCCATACAAATCTCTCCTTCTTGATCCGCAGACTCTCATCATATGGGATATTT
The DNA here is from genome assembly GCA_028658325.1 of Potorous gilbertii. Lineage (NCBI taxonomy): Eukaryota > Metazoa > Chordata > Mammalia > Diprotodontia > Potoroidae > Potorous > Potorous gilbertii. Next base: position 4,979,017 of record CM053773.1, read on the forward strand.
TAAATCATTGCATAACATTTGTGAGAATATAAGATTTGTTATTTCCCTTTTCTGTCCTTAACCTGATGGGTGTAAGATGGTACATCAGAATTGTTTTGATTTGTGCTTCTCTAATTTACAGGGATTTCAAGCTTTTTATCCCATATGGCTGGAATTTTGAATTTTTCATCTGAAAACTTTCTGCTCATATCCTTTGAGCAATTAATTGTGGAATGACTTTTATTTTTGTAAATTTGACTCAATCTTCTATATATTTGAGATATGTTGCCTTTATCAGAGGAACTGCCTGTTTGATAAAAAACAACAACAACAAAACTCCAGTTTTCTGTTTTCCTTCTAATCATAGCTATACTAGGTTATGAAAAAAAATTTTTAATTTAATTTCATCAAGAAAATCCATTAATATCCTGTCATGCTTTCTATCTTCTTTAACCACAAATTCTTCCCTTATCCATAGATCTGTCAGGTAAATTACTCCATGGCCCCTTAATAGAGTAATACCATTTATATCTAAATAATATAATCATTTAGACCTTATCTTGGTATATATTGGGTGATACACATCTAGTTCCTGCCAAACTTTTCCAAGCAATTATTTTCTTATGTTTATTTATTTATTTTTAGTTTTCAACATTCATTTCCAAAAAAATTTGAATTTTAAATTTTCTCTCCATTTTCCCCTCCCCTCCCCTCAAAATGCCATGCATTCTGATTGCCCCTTCCCCCAATCTGCCCTCCCTTCTGTCACACCCCTCCCTTCCTTTATCCCCATCTTCTTTCTTTTCTTGTAGGGAAAGATAGATTTCCATAACCCATTGCCTGTATTTCTTATTTCCCCATCTTCCTTTATCCCCATCTTCTCTCTTTTCTTGTAGGGAAAGATAGATTTCTATAACCCATTGCCTGTATTTCTTATTTCCCAATTGTATGCAAAAACAATTCTCAACATTTGTGCCTAAAACTTTGAGTTCCAACTTCTCTACCCTCCTCCCTCCTGACCCATCCTCATTGAGAAGACAAAGATTCAATATAGGCTATATATGTGAAGTTTTGCAAAAGATTCCCCTAATAGTCATGTTGTATAAAACTAACTATATTTACCCCCATCCTATCTTGCCCCCCATTTGTTCTATTCTCTCTTTTGACCTGGTCCTTTTCCAAAAGTGTTTACTTGTAATTTCTCCTTTCTCCCATTTGCCCTCTCTTCTGTCATCTGCCCCCCCCACCCTACTTATCCCTTTCTCCCTTAGATTCCTAGAGTGTAATATAGATTTTCATACCAAATTTGTGCATGTTATTCCTTCCTTAAGCTAAATGTGATGAGAGTAAGATTCACTTTCTCCCTCTCACCTCCTCCCCTTTTTCCTCTCCACTGAAAAAGCTTTATCCTGTCTCTTTTATGGGACATAATTTACCTCATTCCATTTCTACTTTTCTCCTACCAATATATTCTTCTGTCACCCCTTAATTTAATTTTTTTTAAAATATCATCCCTACCTATTCAACTCACCCAGTGTTTTCTGTCTCTCTGTCTCTCCACATATATATATATATATATATATATATATATATATATATATAATATATATATATATATATATATAATATATATATAATATATATATATATAATATGTGTGTGTGTGTGTAACTTTAGTAAGTCTCTTATAATTTCTCTTTCCTGTTTACCTTTTCATGCTTCTCTTGATTTCTGTGTTTGAAAGTCAAATTTTCTAGTCAGCTATAATTTTTTCATCAAGAATGCTTGAAAGTCCTCCATTTCATTGAATTTCCATTTTTTCCCTGGAAATATTATACTCATTTTTGCTGGGTAGCTGATTCTTGTTTTTAGTCCTAGTTCCTTTCACTTCTGGAATATCGTATTCTAGGACCTTTGATCCCTTAATGTAGAAACTGCTAGATCTTGTGTTATCCTGATTATATTTCCACAATAATTGAATTGTCTATTTCTAGCTGCTTGCACTATTTTCTCTTTGACCTGGGAACTCTGGAATTTGGCTACAATATTCCTAGAAGTTTCTCTTTTAGGATCTCTTTCAGGAGGTGATTGATGGATTGTTTCAATATTTATTTTGCCCTCTGGTTTTAGAGTATCCAGGCAGATTTCCTTGATAATTTCATAAAAGGTGATGTCTAGGCTCTTTTTTTTATCATGGCTTTCAGGTATTCCCATAATTTTTAAATTGTGTCTCCTGGATCTATTTTCCAAGTCAGTTTTCTTCACACTATCTTCTATTTCTTCATAATTTTGGTTTTGGTTCGTAATTTCTTGGTGTCTCATAAAGCCATTAGCTACCATCAGTTCCATTCTAATTTTTGAAGAACTTTTCTTCAGTGAGCCTTTGAATCTCCTTTTCCATTTGGCTAATTATGCTTTTTAAAACATTTTTCTCCTCATTGGCTTTTTGGTCCTCTTTTATCAGTTGAGTTAACCTATTTTTAAAGGTGTTGTTTTCTTCAACATTTTTTCAGGTCTCCTTCAGCAAGCTGTTGACTCACTTTTTATGATTTTCTTGCACTGCTCTCATTTCTCTTACTTCATTTTCCAAATCCTTTTTGAGCTCTTCTATGATGTGACACCACTTCATAATTATTCTGGAGGTTTTGGATATAGAAATCTTGACTTTTAGGTCTTCCTGTGATGATATGCATTGTTCTTTCTCATTTGAAAGGATGGTAGAAAGAAATACCTGTTCACCAAGAAAATAGTTTTCTATTTTCTTATCTTTTTTTCTCTTTTTGGACCATATGCCCAAAGAGTTACTTGACTTTTGAGTCCTTTGTTAAGAGGAGGGTATACTCTGGGGACCTGTGAGTTGTCAGTTCCTGCAAAGTGGCACAATCAAGGGAGAGGGCTTTACTCCTCTCCTGGCCTGTGGTCTGGTCTGGGTGCCACCAGAAGCAGTCTTATTCCTAGGATATGCAAGTAGGATTCTCTCTCCAAAGCCTCCACCAACTCCACCACCCAGTACTCTTCCTTACCTCAGGACTGGCACTCAGGGCTGAGAGCCAAATCAGTTTCTCAATTCTCCCAGGTTCTTTAAGCCAAGAACTCCAAAAATGGATGCTGCCACTACAGTAGCTGCTACTGGTGCATCCAAACCATATTGTCATCTAAATTAGATGAAAGAGCTTACTCACTGATCTTTGAAGTTATCTTTGGAGTTTGTGGGTTGAGCCATCTGTAAACTGCTGCTGCTGTTGGCTCCCTGAAGCCTGCTCTGGTCCTTTCCTTGCTGGGCTGTGTGACCGACTCTGGGCTGCATTTTGCTCTGAACCTGTTGTGATACACCTTTCCTGTCAGCATTCAAGTCTGTCTTGGTCATTCACTCTGTTGTTTTGAGGCTTCTCCTGCTCTAGAATTTGTTTAGAGTCATTTTGTAACAGGTATATTATGAGCTATGCAGGGGATCTTCTATATGTTTGTCTTTCTTCTCGGCCATCTTGGCTCTGCCCCCTTCTCAATAATTCTTGTTAAATAATAAGTGTTTGTCCCAAGAGCTTAGACATTTGGGTTTATCAAACACTAGATAATTATGGTCATTTGTATTTTGCATGAAATTTTATATGTATTTTGTATGTAATTTATTCTATTGATTTACCATTCTATTCTTTAGCTAGTACCAGATATTTTATTGATGATTATTGCCTTGCAGTATCGTTTGAGATGTGGTATGGCTAAGTCTCCTTCCTTCATGGTTTTTTTTTATTTCCCCAAAACCCTTGAAATTTTAATCCTCTGCTCATCCAAGGTCAATTCTGTAATGATTTTTTTAGTTCTACAAAATTAATTTTGGTAGTTTAACTGGTATGTCACTGAATAAATAATTTAGGTAGAATTGCATTTTTATTATGTTGACTTGGCCTATGCATGAGCAACTAATATTCCTTCAATAAGATATAAGATTTTCTCCTATGTACTGCTTTGCCTGCATTCCATAAATCTTGTACACTGTCTCAGTTTAGCATTCTCTCTCTCTTTTTTATTTTACGTCTTTATTCTTGTCTTACTTTTGAGTATAAAACTCAGACCTTTAAAATAGGCAATCACATAGCATAATCACTATTATGAAATCATCAATGTCAAATGCAAGGTAAATCAACTATTTTCAGCTGCTCTTAATAAGATACTTTGTAAGCCAAATATAACTATCTCTTGATGAATTACTTCATTAACATCTGTAAAATTTCAGAAATAATCACATCCAGGTTTACAGAAATTCCTTTAAATTTGAGAGAAACAAATGTTTTTCCTATTCCTAATTATGCCTGTGTTACAAACTTATGATTACTGGCAGCTTTACATGGAAAACACATTAAATTCAATGCACTAACAAATACAAAATAAAGATGAATTTGAGGTAGAAATTGAACAAAGTAGTCCATAACTTCTGTATGGAATTTTTCATTTTCAGTTATCATCACTTCTTTCTAGTTTATTTGTACATAACAGCCTCAAGTTGCCTAATATTATCTATAGAAAATCATACACAAAAAATATGACAAACAGAGGAAACAGGCAAGCTTTGGACATGTTACAAAAGAACGTAATTGGTTTTACTTGAAGCTGCTAACATTAATAGTAGCCATAAGGAAGTCATTGATTATAACCATTTAGTCCATACTGATGATAGTAAAATTCTTGTCTGTACTGCTGAGAGTTATTACTCAGGGTCTTCTATGTCACTAATTAGATATGTTGTTACTTGGCCAACACTGCCTGCCATCCTTTTCTGAGAGTGTCTGTTATCTTGGTTCCATTATCATTGGACCTACTATTCAACTCTTAAACAATTGGAGGGGAATCTGCAGGGCATTTCAGGTATACTTGATACTTCATATCATATTCTCTAAATTGATTGGGAAACATCTATTCAAAATTTGGAAGAGCATCAGGAGTATCAGTCAGTCTGAAAATCTCACTGCCACTGGGCTGCTATATATACAGTTTATTTGTCTTTTTGTGGTAAAGAAATGTAAGTCTGGGAATCATAGCCCCCAACTCATTAGTTTTTCAGATTTTTTTTTTAGCTAGAATGCAAAGAAGGGAGGGGAAGTGCACCTGTCCTGCAAGCTCATCCTCAAATGGTCCAGGACCATGGCACCTCTGTAGGTAGCCTTTCTCAGAATGGCCATCTGCTGCCTGGCTCTGCCCCAAGACCTAGGTCAACCCCCAATCTATGTAGGACAGGACATTCCTCCCCAACAGGCCCATCCCTTAGCACCACCCTTCTTCTCCTAGCATTCTCTTTAATCCAGTTATTGTTAGTTTCTACGATTTGGTCTTTGACTTATTCATTCTTTATGACTTGGTTTGGTTTCAATTAACTTTTAATTTATGTTTCCATAGCTCTTTATTGAATGCAATTTATTGCATTATGATCTGAAAAGGATTCATTTACTATTTCTGCTGTTCTAAATATGATTTTGATATTTTTAATAATCTCAAATGTGGTCAATTTATGTGTAGGTATCAAGTACTGCTGAGAAAAGTTACGTTTCTTTCTATTCCCATTCACTTTTCTCAAGAGGTCTATCATCTCTAACTTAAATATTCTATTTATCTTCTTACCTTCTTTCTTGTTTACTTTTGGTTAGATTGATCTTGTTCTAAAAGGAGAGAGACAAGGCCCTCTCAAGTATAGATTTATTGTTTATTTACTCCTATACCTCACTTAAGTTTTCCTTTAAGAATTTGGTTGCTGTGCCATCTCATGCAAACTTTAGTTCATAGTCTATGCAAATTTTAGTTCAAACTTTAGTCTATGCAAACATTAGTACCTCTTAGCAAAATGTACTTTTCTTATGTTTTAATTAGAACTACTTTTACATTTTATTTGTCTCAGATAATGATTGCTATTCCTCCTTCTTTTTTTATTAATTCAGTGAAAGCATAATAGTTCCCACTTCAGCTCATAGATTTTACTCTGTCTCTTATCTTCAAATGTACATGCATACATACATACAAATATATGTGTATGTATAATACATATATATGGACAGGAAAAGAGAGATACATGCATACATGTATCATGTACATGCACACATATGTACATATATGTGTGCATATATAATGCATATATATGGACAGGAAGAGAGAGAGAGAGAGAGAGAGAGAGAGAGAGAGAGAGAGAGAGAGAGAGAGAAATATGGATTTTGGTTTTTGAATCCACTCTGACTTTTTAATTTAAAAACTGCTAAATTTTGTATTATGTCAATTTATATAAGTGTCTCTGAAAAAAACTTCATTTCTACTATATACAGAGTAATGAGTCAAATTTATAAGAATACAACTTATTCCCCAGTTGATAAATGGTCAAAGGATATGAAGGGGCAGTTTTCAGAGGAAGAATTAAAGCTATCTATAGTTATGTGAAAAAATGTTCTAAATCACTATTGATTGGAGAAGATGTGGGAAAATTGGAACATTAGTGCTTTGTGTGTGGAGCTGTGAACTGATCCAACCATTCTGGAGAGCAATTTGGAACTATACTCAGTGTTATAGTCCACCCATGGTCCAGTCAAAAAGGAAAAAATAAATTATGTTTATCCTTTGACCCAATAATATCACTTCTAGGTCTGTATCCCAAAGAGATCATGAAAAGGAAAAAATGACGCACATGTACAAAAATATTTATAGCAACTCTTTTTGTGGTAACTAAGAATTGGAAATTGAGGGGATGTCCATCAACTGGGGAATGGCTGAACAAGTTATGGTATATGAATGTAATGGAATCTTACTGTGCAATATAAGAAATGATGAGCAGGTAGACTTCAGAAAAATATTGAAAAGACTTAACATGAACTGACACTGAGTGAGGTGAGCAGAACCAGAAAAATATTGTACACAGTTACAACATTGTGCAATGACTAACTTTGAAAGACTTAGCTCTTCTCACCAATGCAAAGATCTAAGACTACTCCAAAAAACTCATGATAGAAAATGCTATGCATGTCTAGAAAAAGAACTATCGAGTCTCAATGAAAATTGAAGCATACTATTTGCTCTCTCTTTCTTCTCTCTTTCAATCTTTCTGTTTCTCTACCTTTCTGTGTCTCTCTGTCTCTGTCTCTATCTATCTCTCTGTCTTTCTCTCTTTTTCTTTTTGTTTCTTCTTTCTTACGATTCCTCCCAGTGGTTCTAATTCTTCTTTTCAGCATAACTCATGTGAAAATATGTGTAATATCAATGTATACATACAGCCTATACCAAGTTACATGTTTCTTAGGGAGGAAGAGATGAGGAATGAGAAGAAAGTTTAGAACTCAAATCTTATGGAACTGAATGTTAAAAACTAAAAATAATTTTAAAAATCTTGTATTATCCTGACTATGGTTCCATGATATATGAATTGTTTCTTTTTGGCTTCTTACAGGATTTTCTCTTTGACCTGGGAGGTCTGGTATTTGACTACAATATTCCTAGATGTTTTCATTTTTGGATCGCTTTCAGAAGGTGATTGGTGGATTCTTTTAATTTCTATTTCCCACTCTGATTCTAGGATAACTATGCAATTGTCTTTGATAAATTCTTGAACTATGTCTAGGCTTTTTTCTTTAAATTATCACAGTTTTCAGGTAGTCTAATAATTCTTAAATTATCTCTCTCCATTCTCTTTTCCAAGCCAGTTGTTTTTCAAATAAAGTAATTCATACTTTCTTTTTTTACCATTTTTTGGATTTTGTTTTAAAGTTTCTTGATATCACATGAAGTAATTAGCTTCAACTTGCCCAATTCTAATTTTTGAAGAACTATATTCTTTAGTAAACTGTTGTAACTCCTTTATCTTTTGGCTAATTCTTCTTTTTAAAGTGTACTCCTTAGTGGATTTTTGTGCCTCTTTCACCATTTTGTCTCTTATTGTTATTAAAGTGTAATTTTTTCATTATTTTTTGTGCCTCTTTTACCAAACTACTGACGTTTAAAAATGATTTTTTTTTGCAATATTCCTTTTTTTCCCCATTTTGCCTCTAAATCACTTATTTGAATTTTAAATTTTTTTCTGAGCTCTTCTATAGTTCGAGATTAATTCATATTTTTCTTTGAGGCTTTGTATGTATTTGCTTTGATTTTATTGTCTTCTTCTGAGTTTATGCTTATATCTTTCATGTTAGCATAATGACTTTCCATAGTTATGTTCTTTTGTTTTTATCATTTCTTCATTTTTCTAGCTTATTTCTTTACTTCTATCTTGATTTTAAAATTGAACTCTGTTGACGTGTTGGAGGTAGCATTGTTTCATGCTTCAGGTTTCATGCATTTATTTTCAGAATTAGTTTTTGGAGGGGGATGTTTCTGCAAGCTCCCATTTCTTCCAAGGTGGTAGGATCCTAAGAGAGGTGTGATCACTGCCCTCCTGCCCTGTCTTCTGGTTTGGGAGCCACTCTATGCATTCTTTTCCTCACTGGAATTGTGACCAGGTTCCCTGTTCTTCCTAGTGCTACTCCTCTTTGGAGCTACAACCTGGAATTACATACAGATAATGCAACTGTGTCCTGATCCCAGTGCCAGCATAGGGTCCTTGTAATCACCTTCTGACCAGCAATCTGACCAGTGTACCATCTATGGAATAAGAGCTCTGAAAGCAGATGATGATCATGACTCAGTTGCACAGGATGCCTGCTGCTGTGCTCTACTTACCCGTTCTGCCCAGTCATACATTTCCTGACAATCTTCTTATTTGTCTTTGTACTAGAAAATTGTTTTAGCCTATCTTTTGGTCATCCTGCTACTCCAGAATTCATTCTGAGAAATATATTTTAACATTATTTGGATGGAAATTTGGGAAATCTCAGGTGAATCCCTGCCTTTGACATTTTAACTTTTTGAGCATCCACATTCCAGTTTCCATTAATTTTTGTTAAATCTCTGGAATTTTATGGGTATACCTTCATATCACCTACAAATTGTTACTTTTCTCTTATTCTCTCAATTCATTTTGTTTTATTCCTGCAGCTACTCTGGAACTATTTCAAACACTAGTGGTGACAAAGAGTATCTTTGGTCTTTATCTCTGGTCTTAATAAAATGGTTCTAGTTTATCTTCATTATCTGTGATTTTGCTTTTATATTTATAATGTTATATCTGTAAAGATTCACTCATATCTTCCTAATGTTATTTAATAGAAATAGGAGATGCATCTTGTTGAAAAGCTTCCTCCTCTACATAAATTGGCAAAATTGTATTTTTTTTTGTTCTTGTTTTCTTATCAAGTATATTGGTAGCTTTTACAATATTGAACCAAACCTGTATTCTTGGTTTAAATCTAACCTGGCCATATAATAAGTCAAAAATATATGGCATATTGAATTTTTATGAATATTTTACTTAAAAGTTTTGCATCAATATTTTACATCAACATTTGCACCAAAATTAGTCTATAATTCTCTTTTTGGGTCTCCCTTATTTAAGCTATTAATACCAACATATTAATACCATAGAAGTTATTTGGTAGTTTCTCTTTTCCTATTTTCATAAGCATTTTGTTTATGGCTTGTTAAATTGCTTTTTTAGAAACTGGGTTGCTAATCTAGTTTTAATGGCAGACCATTGATATTATCAAATGGATAATTCATGTAACTTGATAAGTATAAAATTCCCTTCAAGAAATGATAAAGCTTCTCCTCCACCCCAAAACGCCAAGCATTCTAATTGCCCCTATCACCAACCTGCCCTCTCTTCTAACATCTTCCCTTTCCTTGTCCCCATTTTTTCTTTTGTCCTGTAGGGGCAGAAAATCTTCTATACCCCATTACCTGTATATCTTATTTCCTAGTAGCAAGAACAATACTCAACAGTTGTTCCTAAAACTTTGAGTTCCAACTTCTCCCCATCCCTCCCTCCTCACCCATTCCTTTTGGGAAGCAAGGAATTCAATATAGGCCATGTCTGCGTAGTTTTTCAAAAACTGGTCGTGTTCATAGTAGTCGTGTTGTGTAGGACTAACTATATTTCCTTCCATCCTATATTGCCCCGCATTGCTTCTGTTCTCTCTTTGGATCCTGTCCCTCCCCAAGAGTGTTGACTTCATATTGCTCCCTCTTCCCACTGCCCTCCCTTCCATCATCCCCCCCACCCTGCTTATCCCCTTCTACCCCACATTCCTGTATTGTAAGATAGGTTTTCATACCAAAATTTGTGTGCATTATATTCCTTCCTTTAGTCGAATGTGATGAGAGTAAACTTCATGTTTTTCTCTCAGCTCCCTTCCTTTTCCCTCCACTAAAAAGTCTCCTATCTGCCTCTTCTATGAGAAATAATTTGCCCCATTCCATTTCCCATTTCTCCCTCTCTCCTCCCAATACATTTCTCTCACCATTTACCTTCATTTTTAAAGATGTGATCCCATCCTATTTGATTCACTCTGTGCTCTCTGTCTCTGTGTGTATGTTCATATGTGTGTGTGTGTGGATGTGTGTGTGTGCGTGTGTGTAATCCAATCACCTACCCAGATACTGAAAAGTTTCAAGAGTTACAAATATTGTCTTTCCAAATAGGAATGTAAACAGTTCAACTTTAGTAAGTTCTTTATGACTTCTCATTGCTGTTTACCATTCCATGCTTCTCTTCATTCTTGTGTTTGAAGGGCAAATATTCTTTTCAGCTCTGGTCTTTTCATCAAGAATGCTTGAAAGCCCTCTATTTCATTGAAAGACCAGTTTTTCCCTGGAAGTATTATATTCAGTTTGGGCAGGTGATTCTTGGTTTTGGTCCTAGTTCCTTTGACTTCTGGAATATCATATTCCATGCCCTTCTATCCCCTATTGTAAAAGCTGCTAGATCTTGTGTTATCCTGATTATATTTTCACAATACTTGAATTGTTTCTTTCTAGCTGCTTGCAATATTTTCTTCTTGACCAGGGAACTATGGAATTTGGCCACAATGTTCCTAAGAGTTTCTCTTTTGGGATCTCTTTCAGGAGGTGAGCAGTGGATTCTTTCAATATTTATTTTGCCCTCTGGTTCTATACTATCAGGGCAATTTTCCTTGATAATTTCATGAAAGATGATATCTAGGCTCTTTCTTTGATCATGGCTTTAAGGTAGTCCCATAATTTTTAAATTGTCTCTCCTGGATCTATTTTCCAGGTCAGTTGTTTTTCCAATGATATATTTCACATTTTCTTCCATTTTTTCATTCTTTTGGTTTTGTTTTGTGATTTCTTGGTTTCTCATAAAGTCATTAGCCTCCATCTATTGCACTCTAATTTTTAAAGAACTATTTTCTTCAGTGAACTTTTGGACCTCCTTTTCCATTTTGCTTATTCTGGTTTTTAAAAGAATTCTTCTCCTCATTGGCTTTTTGAACCTCTTTTGCCTATTGAGTTTGCCTATTTTTCAAGGTGTTATTTTCTTCAGCATTTTTTTGGGTCTTCCTTAGCAAGGTGTTAACCTGCTTTTCATGCTTTTCTTACATCTCTCTCATTTCTCTTCCCAGTTTTTCCTCCACCTCTGTTACATGATCTTCAAAATCCTTTTTGAGCTCTTCCATATCCTGAGTTCATTAAATATTTATTTTGGATGTTTGGAATGCAGAGGCCTTGACTTCCATGTCTTTCCTGATCTGAAAGGATGGGAGGATATATCTGTTCACAAAAAAGTAACCTTCTATGGTATTATGTTTTGTCCCTTTTTTGGGCATTTTCCTAACCAGTTACTTGACTTTTGGGTTCTTTGTCAAGAGTAGGGTGTACTCTGGGAATCTGTGAGGTCTCAGTTCCTCCAAGGTGGGACAATCAAGCGTCTACTCTTCGGGATTTAGAGAAGGATTTTTGTGCCCAGAATCTTAGCAGATATGTTTGCACAGCCACTTGGCCTCCAGTTCCACAAAGTCAGCACTTGGGGCTGATTTTCAGAGAAGATGGATGGTCAGGGCAACCATTCAGTTTGAGACAAACACCAGTTCATCCAGGGCCTCCACCCAGGGCTGAGGTAAGAGTCAGCTCTTCCGTGCCCCTGGGGTTTTTTATGGTCCAACAATGGAACTTACATATGGGCTGCTCTGCTATCTCTGTGACTGCTGCCTGCTGCTGGAACTATGGGAAGGTCCTTCTCCCTTCCTGGCCCCCTGATAAACTCTGTCACTGACCTTTGGTGCCCGTGGGCTGAGGGATCTGAGGACTCGCTCCTGCAACTGGAGATTCCGCCCTCGAGGTGTTGTCCTCCCAGAGTCTTGTCACACCACAGCCAAGGTTGGACTGGCCTCAGTGCTCGACTCCCACATCTGGTGGAACTGACGTTTCTGTGGGCTTTTCAGGTCACCGTAGGCTGGAAATCTCCTCCACTCTGTTGTTCTCTACTTCGGCTGCTCCAAAATTTGTTGATAGTCCCTCTCTATAGGTATTTTATGGGCTACGGGGGGAGCCCTGTGTAAGTGTGTCTTTCTAGTCTGGACCTTGGCTCTGCCCCTCAAGCCAATAGTTCTTAAATTTTCTCTTCTGGATCTATTTTCCAATCAGTTGTTTTTCCAATTAGATATTTTACATTTTCTTCTATCTTTTCCTTTATTTAGATTTTATTTGACTGATTCTTGCTGTCTCATTGAGTCATTAGTTTCTACTTGCCCAATTTCAATCTTTATCAAACTGTTTTCTTCAGTTAACTTTTGCATATCCTTTCCCATCTGTCCAGGTTTTCCTTTTAAGGAGTTATTTTCACCAGTTAATTTTTGTACTTCCTTTTCTATTTGTTCAGTTTTCCTTTTCAAAGAGATATTCTCATCAATGAATTCTTTTTTTATAATTTTAAAATCATTGGCCAGTTTTTCTTCTATTTCCTTCTTCAGCTGTTCCAGGAGAGCTCTTTGTGCATTTGAGTAGTTCATAGTCCCTTCTGAAGTTTCAGTACTGACCTCTTGTTTGTGTTTTGGTTTTTATCCCCATAGAAAGATTCTATGGTTTTTTCATGCTTATTTTGCTTTTTTTTTGTTCATGGTGGTGTTTGTGTGTTGTAGCTTCTAGTTCTTTCAGTTTGAAGCTGAAGAACTTGGTGTTGCGCTGACTTGTGTGAAAAAGCTAAGAGAAGGTTAGCCCCTGGGGTTAGCTTGTTAAGTGTAGGGGAGTGATGGTCTGGTCATAGGAGATCTCCTCAGCTGAGCTGAGTCAAAGGCAAACTCAGGTGATGGTGATCCCAGCTGCTTTATTGTCTTCCCATTTCCCCTGGAGTACTGAGGCAGGCCTAGATGCTAGTTCGAGTTCCCAACTCTCTTGGGGCTCCTCTCTTGGCACTGAGGCTTGCCTGGGTCCTAGTGCGAGTTTCCTCCATTCTGGGTCCTCTGGCCTTCTGGTTTACCTTTGCCACAGTAGAAGGAATTCCCCTTAGTTTCCTAGCCTCAGGTGTTATGAGACTATTTGCCCCCTCTGCTGTTTCTGATGGTCCAAGATTTTTCTGGGGAAATATTTTATGGTTCTTTCAAGGTTATCAAGGAGGGAGGAGAGAGCATTTAGTGATCACTCCACCATCCTGGTTTCAGGAAGTTCAACCAGGATGGTTGAATCAAGTAGGTGATTTAGTGATGTTTAATCTGTGGATTGAAAGTCTCGGGAGCTGCTACTCTGATATCTGGTGCTCAGTGGCCACCATTCCTTTGGCTCTGCTGGTCTCCTATCCTTGGCTGCCACTCTGCTGGTTCCACCTGCTGCTGTGTCCGGTTTCCTTCCTTTCCTCTGCACTGGACGCACTGTGCTGTGCCCTGTGGGCTCACCCCTGCAGAACACATCCTTCCCATCAACCTTTCAGTCTGTCCTGGGCCCTAAATCCACCACAGTCTATCTCCCACTGGATTCTGCACCAGCAAAATTTGGTCAGATTATCTTTTCACAGGTATCCAAAGGAATTTGTCGAAGGGTTTAGGTGAGTCATTGCTCTCACCTGGGCATCTTGGCATTGCCCCCTAAAATCCAAAATTCTTGAGAGAGACCTTGGGTGGGTCCCTGTATCACTTCTTCTGACCACGATGTGATTTCCTGCCCCATGTGAGTTCCCCATTAAACAGTCTTTTTGTCAAGCATACATTTGGCATTCAAGCAATGTGGCCAGCCCATCAGAGTTGTGCTCTCTGAAGCATAGTTTGAAATCTTGTCAGTTCACTTCAAGCAAGGACTTCAGTGTCTGGTAACTTATCCTGTCAGGTGATCCTCAGAATCTTCCCAAGATACTTCAAATGGAAGCAATTCAGTTTCCTGGCATGGTTCTGATTTGTCCATGCTTCACAGTTATACAACAATGTTAAATATGCTTCAATGAACCCCCTAACTCCAAAGTTAACTCCTAAATCCTTCCTTAAATTCTTTAGCTAAAGGATATCTACTTCTAAAAACCTTTAAAACTTTTTTGAAAGCATCTCTTTGAAGTAACTTCAAGTGCTATCCTAGTTTGGTGGTGTTGATGTTGAAGTTTAGGGGTGTTTCGTAATTTTGTAATAGGGGCATGCAGGCCCTGCCTGAATGAAGTCCACCCAAGTCTTCTTTAAGTCAAAGAAAAACAAAGTTTATTAAAGATCTGCCATATTGGGTAGATTCTTAAGGAATCTGAGCTTTTTATTGGTGATGCCAGCAGGCCAGAGTGAATCTGAACACCTTCATGGAGGCAAAATGTATCTTACATACAGAAAGACTGAGGGAGTGATCTAGGGGTGACCAAGTAGTCTGGGGTGGCTTCAGCAGGAGTCTAGGGAGAATCTTGATGGAAGTGGCTTGTAAACTTGGGTGACTGCAGGTCAGAAATCAAAACCAGGAGAATAGGGTGGGAAGCAGCTGAAAGCTATCTGGCAATAAGAGACAATGGAGGCCTAGGTTAGGTTAAGTAATAGAGAATTGGACATAGAGAAAATGTAAGGTTTATAAACTCATGTGAATGCCAGTCAAGTGTGAAAATTCAAGGAGAGTTGAAGGGGGCTCCCAGAGACTGTATCCCATCACTAGGACCCTGAGAATGCCAGGGCAGAGTTGCCTAAAAGGAATTGATTCACTTAAGCCATTTTTCAATCAAGTGGCAGTTTATTGTAATGCCCAAAGTAGTGGGCAAATTTCCTCTGGGGAACTTTCAACTTAAGGGGGGTGAATCTAAAGCTCATATAGAAAAGGGCCCAGGAAAAGAATGTTATGGATGCTAATTAGGTAATGCAAGGGGTCGAGGTGTCTTGGGAGTAAGTGTAAATGATCTATGGATGGGAAAATGGAGAGAGTTTTACAGAGACTGCTACCAGACTTTGAGGGAGAAAAGATAGTTTTGTTTGTTTGTTTAGTTGCCAGAGGCATGGACCCACATGTATCTGACTTGTGGGAGGGTCTTTGGGTCAGCCAAGGGCAAAAATCTTTGGGCCAGGCATCCCTGTGTCTGTTCTGGTAAGAGAATGTGTTCTGTAATAAGAGAAAATTTTCTCACAAGGCAGGGGCCTAGAGAGATTGGGAAACTTTCAGAGATAGGGTTTTAGGGCTTTTTGCGGGTCCAAGTCCTGCCACCCAATCATCTTCTTACTAGGTATTGTGAAAAATAATTATTCTTAGTAATAATTATCTTGGAGACTCAGAGATTTTCTCATCTCCATCTGTTCCAAAGTTCAATTTCTTCTTCAGAAGGAATTTAAAATCTAATCTAAATAGGTGGATTCCTGCCCTTTGTGTTGCCCTGACAGGTCAGTGAAAACCTTAATTCCTCCCTAGTGTCTGGAGTACTGATAATGAAACTGCTGTCTGTTTGACCAGGATTAAGTCATCTAAGTCCCTTACTCAAGACCTCATTTTAATACACCTCACCTCCCAGTTTGTTGACCAATCTCAATTTGGGAACACCTACTCATAGAAGGGCATATAATCCTTTACCCCCATATTCCAAATTGACCCAGTTCTGAACTGATCTCCTTATGGGCATCCCTGTTTTGGACTGAACTCCCATGCCATGTATGCCACCAGCTTGTGAGAGAAATAAAAACATGAACCCTACCTAATTATCTATCTCTTTCTTAGAATAAACTCTGATTTGGGATTTAGGTGTTAACAATCAAAATTCAGATTGGACGGTATCAAAATCTTCCCTGTATTATATAGTTTCTATGTCTTATCCCACACTAGATTATAAAGTTCTTATGGAAAAAGATTGTGTTTCATTCTTCTCTACCATATATCTCAAAGCAGAACCAGCAACCAGAATACTGGGCCTATAGTCTGAAAGACCTGAGTAAACATCCAACCTCAGATATTTACTAGTTGTGTGATCCTGGGAAAGTAGCCTTTCTTTTGTCCACTGAAGTTTCTTAAACCACATAACTGGGATAATTATTAACACCTACCTCTCACAGATATTGTGAGCATCAAATAAGATATTATTTGTAAAGTATTTAGCACAATATCTGAGTTAGATGCAATTTTCATTCATCTCTACGTTACTTATATGGAAACTGGAGCAAAGGGAGGTTAAGTGACTTGTCAATGGTCCTTCAGCTAGTCAGATGATGAGACTTGATTTTAATTAAACAGTTCTTGACTCTAAATCCAGCACTCTATCCACTATGCCATTTGTTATTACTATTTGAAGAATAGAAAATTTAAAGTTTTGAAGAGTTGAAGGCTTAATATGCTCAATTATCAGAAAAACAGATTAACTTTCCCAAATATTACAGTCCCCAAATCTTCTGGATAGCAGAGACTATTTGATCAATCTCTTCATTGAAAACTTGAAAGATCTGTAACTCATTCAGTGGACTCAAAATAGTTCCCAGAGTTTAGATAAGATTGGGTGAAGTCTCATATATTTGTGCTATTCAAATCTTGAACAGTTTGTCATTTTTATGGGTGTATTCCAGGAATGATGCACAGAGGGATTTGATTTCCTCTGAGTCAACAAAACATTTGCATAATTTTCATAGATTATGCTTTCTTCTTCTTTCTTTTTTTTTCACTTGTGTTTTGTCCCCTTCATCTGAGCACTGAATTTCTGTATTATACTTGATCACCTGTCATTCACTATTGCAAATGAAGTGTCAGTTTGTGTGACTTTTGCCAAACAGATGGCTTTCATGTTTACTTAAAGAGTACAGACACATGAGCCAGAGATGAGCACATCACCCAGATGCTGTACCATGTGACCCATGGCTTAATCTGTTTCTCAAATGGAAAGCAGCATTTTCGTTCTGAAGAGGTTACAAGTTCTAAGCACTTCACCTGTTTCCGCTCTTATTTTCTTTTTCCCTCCCTAATTCTGCTTTAGTTACATTATGCAAATGGATACTAGGATCATTTTTAAATTAACATTTATGTAGAGAAAAATTAAATCTGAAATTAGGTACTGGTGCTAAGCAGATGTGATCACATAAAAATATAACTCTGTATACTCATTTTAAAAACAAGGTAGTGAAGGGAAGGAAGATAGTAAGCAGATGCATGCTGATATTTCAATCACATTCCCTGTTGATTTGACTGAAATAAAAATTAATTTTTGAATAAATTATTATAGGTCATATTCATTGAGCTAAAAGAAAGACACAGTACTGCCATCTCAACATAAGTTGATGACTTTTCAAAATCTCCATGTGAGAGTGAGACATCTCCTAAACCCTTTCTTTATTCTATCAGTGGCCATAGCAGTTCACCTTTAAATAGTGGCAACCCACAAGCCCAAAATGTAATTTCAAAGGATTACCTTTAAGGAGGTTACAATACCCAGAGATCTAAATAATAACAATTTGGATGCCTAAGTTTAGTTTTAGTTTATACTAAGTATGTACTTCACCAAGATTGAATATTCAACTACTTAATGATCTAAATTCTCATGAATGAATTTTCATGTCAAATTCCCTACAGCAGAGATGAACTTTAAGAGTTTGGGAGATAAAGCACATTTGGGAGGGATATTTGTAAAGCTTCACTGAAATGGAAACATGATGGCTAGTACAATCACCCTTATTAGTTGTGTGGTGTTAAAAGCTGATACATTCTAGTTAAGTGTGAATGAAAAAAGATAAAAATGGAACTCCAAATAATGCTATTAATACTCTCCATATGCTATTCTCTCTTTTCTGGTATTTATTACTCTATTCCTCAGGGAGCATGAATTTAGGGGAACAGAGGGTTAATATCTCCATACATACATGTTGTCATCATTAATCTTTGGGGGAAAAAAGGGGGTGTACACATCAATACTTGTACAAATAACCAAATGACAGTCCACTCAAAAAGTTCATAGAATGTTTAGATTGTAATACTATAGATGAAGAAAAGTCAGAGGCCTTCTAATCTAACTCCCTCATTTCATGGATAAAAAAAATTAAGTTGACCAGGAAGGTCAACTGAATTTCCAATTTTCACACAGGTGGTAAGAGTGTAATCAGTACCTATTTTTTTAAAGAGGGATTTTCATTGATGTCTATTAAATATTCAAACATCACAATTTCAGTATTACTGTTTACAATGATAAAAGAAGGCATGTTTCCAATCTCAAATATTTTGATGCATAAAAAAGAAAGAGAAAATTCAGAGAAATATTACCAATATGCTTAATGAATATTGATGCATTTTTTTAATTTTAATATATTTTCATTAATATATTTGCTTTTTAAAATTCCCATGGCTTCTCTCATTGTTTTTTCCCTCTTTCTCCCAGCATCCCATCCAATAATATAACTAGTAATTTTTAAAAGAATGGGGAAGAGGAGGAGAAGAGGAAAAAACAGAAAAAGGAGGAAAAGAAAAAGGAATAGGAAGAAGAGAAGAAAAATCAGTGCAACTATTCAACAAATTGAAAAAAAGCCAGACATATATATATCTATATATATATATATATATATATATATATATATATATATGTATGTATGTATATGTATATGTGCAGCCCCACCTCTATAAAAGATTGCATAGGAAATGTCTTTCATGTCTTTTCTTCTGAATCATGATTTTTTTTTTTATCATTTTGCAACTTAATGCTTGATTTGTGTTTGAGGTTATTCTCTCCATTTTCAATGCTGTAGTGAATGTGTACATACACACACACACATTCACATTTTTAACTTTATTTTGTATTAGTTCGCAAAAATATTTCCATACTTGTCTTCCTCACTTTCATCATTTCTTCCAACATGAAAATATTCTATTATATTCATATTCTGTAAGTCATTTAGCAATTACCCCTCCCTGCCATGAGAATCTACTTTGTTTCTAATTTACTATCCTGAAAAATGTTCTTGTAAGTATTTTGGTGTATACAGAGACACTCTTCTTTTCATTAGAATTCTTGAAGTATAAGTTTAGCAAGTTAATTTCTGAGTGGACAGATGTGGATATTTTGTTTACTTTATTTCTATAATTTCAAATGATTTGAAAAATAGTTTTACAAGTTCCCTGCTCCACCAACAGTGCACTAGTGTGCCTGTTTTCCTCCTTGTAATGTTTGCTAATTTTTAGAGAATAAAATGAAACCTCATTAATTTGTCTTTTTCTTGTCATTACTAACTTTTGAAGCATTTTTTTCACGTGGTAGTTGATAGTTTTCAGTTCTTTTCAAATGTATTTCTTTATATTACTTACCTATTGATTAAAAATTGTTGTATATTCCTCTTTTTTTTACTTGACCTCATCTCTTGTTCTCCTTCATCAGTTTAGAATGTATTTGATGATACAGTGTTACCTATTAGTCTAAGCTTAATTTCAGTCATACTGCAGTCCAGATTTCCAAACAGTTTTTTTGTTTGTTTTTTTGTTTTCTTATCAAACAGGCAAACACTGATAAAGCCAATATTTACAACAACTCCAGAAGATTAGAGAAAATTCTTTATGTAAATGAAGAAACAACAGTCTTAATCAGAATAGGTAAAATAAATGATTTAAGGGCACAACTGCAAACAACATGACAGGATTAGGAACTTTTGGAAACAATTGTATTTTAGTAAGTCTTAAACAGATTTATCTACAGAAAAAATATTTTGGAGAAAAAAACGAAGCATGCTTTCACAGAATTTGAGAATTAAAGGGACCTCAGCTATTAAGTCGAGCCGATAAACAAAAGTGATCCCCCAAAATTTAACATATCTGACAAATTTAATGGAATTTTGAAATATGTATGGATAAATGTGTATAGTTTTATTTTAATTTTTTTAAATATAATATTTTAACAAGGATGTAGGTACATGTATATATATATATATATATATATATATATATATATATATATACATATATATATATATATATGCGCATGTATATTCATAAAATATCTTTATATCCCTGATAGGAAAATAAATGGAGGGGGCCAGGCTTGGAGTCAGGAAGACCTAAGTTCAATGATTGCTTTTGGTATATGATGGATCTGTGACTCTTCAATTCATTTAAACTTTTAGTGAACCAGGCAACTCTCTAAGACTAAGTTGCAGAGAGGTTGCTGATTTTAATTGGCTTCCTCACTGAGAATTTCTTGTACTAATTAAATCACAGGTCTAAACACAGTTATATGACCAGTGTTAATCCATGAATATGAAATATCGCTAAATTGAGTGAATTATAGCCAGTTTGTCTCACCCACATATTCAATTTAAAAAACTGCAATATGTATCTACAGTTTTTATTATAGATCTTGTTTCTTGTAAAAGTTTACACTTCCCTTCACCTCCCAATTTATTACAGCAATGTGAGAACTTCATTTACTTTCTCTTATAATTTCCAAGCACGCTTTAGATATGCAATATTTTACTGAATTTTGCCCTAATGTGACTCTCAAATGCTTTTTCCCTTTCATGTTTGTCATCATCACACTTTGTTTTGCTATTGAGTAGCTGCTGCAAATTCAGGGGTAGCCAGCGGTGACATCCAATCATGGTAGTTGCCATTTTACTTACAGATCTAACAGTGATGATAATGTATATTTAGACACTGTTTTAAAGTTTGCAATGTGTTAATATTTATGTGAATGTCAATGAATCTTTACACCTCTCAGAGAGAGGAACAGTGCTGTTCACAGGTTGCCTGTATTCTGTATTCTAGTTTCTCATTTTTGGTCCAAAAAGTTCAAAGCATACAATGGAAATTGAGAGAAAAGTCAGTGTACCAAAGAGTCCAGAAGAATTGTGATTTAAATTAGCATTAGCCTCTAAGTTAACAACAAGATAACCGAAGTCATTGATAATGACTTAAGTACTTCAAGCATAATAAAACCTAGATAAAGCTGTGAACTAATCCAACCATTCTGGAGAGCAGTTTGGAACTATCCCGAAAGGGCTACAAAAATGTGCATACCCTTTGACCCAGGATTATCGCTTCTAGGATTGTATCCCCAAGAGATCATAAAAATGGGAAAGGCTTCCACGTGTACAAAAATATTTATAGCAGCCCTCTCTGTGGTGGCCAAAAACTGGAAATCAAGGGGATGCCCTTCAATTGGGGAATGACTGAATAAATTATGATATACGAACATAATGAAATACCATTGTGCTATAAGAAATGATGAACAAGAAGACTCCAGAGAGGCCTGGAAAGACTTACATGAAGAGATGCTGAATGAAAGGAGCAGAACCAGGAGAACTTTGTTCACAGAAAGGACCACATCATGCAAGAGTTTTTTTCTGGTGGACTTGGAACTTCATAGCAATGCAAGGACTAAAAAATATTCCCAGTGGTCTTCTAAGGCTAAATGCTTCCACATTCAGAGAAAGATCTGTGGAATTCAGTTGCCGAATGGAGAGTAGATCATTTTTTTGCGTGTGTATTGCGTTTTGATTTGTTATATGGTTTCTCCCATTCATTTTAATTCTTCTACACAGCATGACTACAGTAAAATGTATTTAATAGGAATGTATGTGTTGAACCTTTATAAAATTGCATGCCATCTCAGGGAGGGAGGGGAGAGATAAAGGGAAGGGAGGGAAAAATAATAATCTAAATTATGTGTAGTGATTGTAGAACACTGAAAATAAATAAATTAATTTTAAAAGATAAAATAAGGAAAAGAAAAGAATCAAAACAAAAAAAATGAAACCTAGAGAAAATAAAGTTATAGATAAAATAATTGTTCAGTATCAGTCACAACGTTCCACTGAGAAAAGTGCTTAAATATAGATAACTGATTTTGTTATTTAAATAGTTATTATCCTTCAGAGTGGAAAAGGAGGAATCCTTTAAGTTTTAACATTGTTGGAATGAAGTATCCATTAAATCTTATCATTTTCTGATGCTTTGATTTCAAGCTAACTGATACAGCCTCCTGGAAATTAATTTTACTTTCTGTGTTGACTGATTTGCAAATTCAGGAGTAGCCTGTATAGTCATCTAATTTTATTTTTTATATATATATCTAACATTAATTATAAGTCACATTTATAGAATGTTTTAAAGTTTAACAAGGTGTTATTATTTAATTTCATACTCATTTCAACCCTAGGAAGGGATAGGAAAATAATAGGATTAACCTTACTTTGCAATTGAAGAAGATGAGGCTAAAATATTAAATGGCATAACTAGGATTGCATAGATGATTTCTGAGCAAAAAGTTAAACCTAAGATTTCAGAAATAAAAGGGATTCTCAAAGCCCTTTCAACCACTTTCTTTTACAGATGAGAAAATTGAGACGTAAAGAGGATAAGTGATCTGTTCCATGTCACATAACTTGAATATGTTAGAGACAGTATTGCAACCAAAGTCATCTAATTCCTAACTTATCTCTGAGTCTGCTTTTGGGGATCATTTCGTGAAAATTTGTATATATTTCATAAAATCTTCCATAAGATTCTGCTTATGGTCTTACACGTGAGTTTTTACCACTGAACAGATGACAGACAGCCCTTTGACTACAGATAAAGATACCAAAACACAGAATTAACTCTTAACTTTGTAACAAATCAGAATACTATGTCATGATCAAATTAATTCATGGTTTCATATGACTTCGCATGGAAGAAACCAGAGTTGGAAGAAACTAGAGTGGACTTCTATAATGATAACTTAAATGGTAACATCTTTCTGATACATCAATAGGGACATGTGACCTGCTTAAATCTCCTGAAAGCCTGCTTGCTGAACAGGTAGAACAGGAAGATTGGAGTAGAAAAGGTAGGAAGTTGGTAAAAGCAGTTAGAGAAGAGGTAATAGAGGACACAGGCAAGCAGAGAGCTAGGTTCATGAGTGTTTGTTTGTGGGAAGGCCCCAGTAGTGAAAGGGAAGTCTTGGAAATGGCATTGTCCCCTGAAATGCTAATGTGTATTGATTTCTTAGTTTCTATGACATATTTGACTTTCTAGTGTTGGGAATTACTTTTCTAGCGTCTGAATAAATGTTTTTCTTCTGCCTTCTACATGGACAACCCATTACACTTTGTGATTCAGAACTATGCTGGTATATTCATAGTCACCACTAGAGCTGTGAAAATTGCATTAGTGAGAGGGGTGGAGCCAAGATGGAGGAGTAGAAAGACTCACATATGCTAGCTCTGAACCCACAGCCCATGGATGTCCTGTAAAAAGAACTCCCAACA
>CM053773.1:5002987-5041276 GCA_028658325.1 Potorous gilbertii
GACAAGTGGTAATGATATCAAGACAAAATGAAATAGGTCCGACCTTCAGTTTATATTATACAGAAGGATAAAATACATATAAATACATGTAGGTTCAAGATATACACAAATATTCCTATTATTGTGGCTGTTTCATGGGTGTTGAATGAGACACTAACTTCAATAGGCATGGCTTTCATGATGAAGCCACTCTTCATCTGTCTTACCTTTCTAGAGCTTGTGAATTTCCCTTCACACTGAATAGTTCTCCTGTTTCAATCAGAAATTTAGAAGTAATGAAAGTAAGTGAGGTAAAAGCAATTAGTATTAAAACAATTGACTGAATTAATGACTGAGAAAAAATAAATGACATCTTTAGTTTGGGGAAAAGAATTTAGTCTAAATTTCCTAGAGGAAGGTAACTTCAGGTAAAATTTGGTATTGATGGAAAAGTTAAGGTTTTAATGGTAAATTTGATTTTATGATTACTATTTAATCAGGAACTAGAACATGTATAGAAAGGCATGTAAGCCACTTAAGACTTGCCTCAAAAGATGTTCCTCAGCCAAAGTGAAATTATAATCATATTTGAAACCTGGTTATTGGAACTTGCCATTTTTAGATGCTATGGGACTATTAAGTGACTGTTCTTCTGAGTCTAACTCCAGGTATGGGTAGCAAGAAAGGTGATCTGAGTCTCCAATCCACCATGCTAGTAAGCTTGTGAGTTGCTGATGTGAATTGCAAAAGGTGATTTCATGGGAAGGGTGGGAGAGCAGCTGTTCAGCCTGGGCTGAGGTAGGATTCTTCTGAGTCAATTTCCCCACTGACACCTTGAAGACTTTAAGCTTGACTGAAGAAAAGTGGACAATCTAATCCTGCCTGGAACTGACATTTAGTTTGAGAGATACTGTATCCCTGCAATGTCCCTCCTCTTGGTGGCAATTTTCTATAGTCAAAAGGTTTGTAAGCTTAATACTAGATCTACTCAGTTATGCATTATTGGTAGGGGAAGTCCAAGGTTAAGTCTAAAATTAAGCTATTAGGCATAGGACTTTAGACGAACAACAATAAATCAGAGTCCTTTAATTCTTAATAATACTGTGGATACAATTAGGTCAAAAGCTTATGAAGTTAGGAACATAACTCATTTGGTCTCATTTGGTTAATGTTTAAAAAATGCTTTTGTGGTTCATATCATAAATGCTGTAAAAAAAGAAATATCACCTGACCAAAAGTTTTAATTGTTTTATTTCTTATAAACTCTGTTAAAAAAATTAAACTGTGTGTAAAAAAAAAATAAGAAATGAAAGTGTTAACTAAGCCTTTGCTTGTCCTTAAAGAAAGTATCTTCTACAAAGCACAAAGCAGAGTGGACATTTGACTGTTGCCCAACTAATTTTACTAATATAGGTAGTGAAACCAAATAGTTCAGGTTCTAAAACTACTTTGGAAGTTTAAGTTATCTGGTAAGGCTTCTCAAAATTGATGGGAGCATCAGTCTTAGAAGATGGTGGAGTACAAAGACACACATATGCTAGCTACAAAACCACAGGCTATAAAATATCTGTAAAGAAGAACTCCTAACAAATTCTGGAGCAGTGGAAGCCACAGAACAACAGAGTGGAGGAGATTTCTGTTGCAGAAAGAGCTGAAAAACCCTCACCAAAGGTCTGTTGCACATGGTTCCAGAGTGGAAACCAACCCTAACTTAGCCACTACTCAGAGAGGAGCAGATTGGAGTGGGCTTCAGAGACAGAATCTCTGCTGGCTGCGAAGGTCCCTCCACCCACAGGCACTACAGGCCAATGAGAGACTTCTGGTCTGGCCGAGAGGGTGTCTCCATAACTCAGGGTCCCTCGGGAGGCAGCAGCAGAGGCAGCAGGCGGCCAGAGGCTCCTGGGGGCAGACAGGAGCTGTGGTCCATTACAGAAGGTCTCTGCAGAAACCCCCGAGGGAATTGAGCCTGGGAGGCAGCCCTGCCCCTACATGAGAACCTGATTTAATCTTACCCTGAATAGCAGCCCTGCCTGCTGCTGAGGCTGAGGAACAGCATTTGAATCTCAGAACCCAAGCACTAGCTGGGTGGATCTAGGCGGGGATGGAGAGGAATCTCGGAAGTCAAGTAACTGACTGGGAAAATGCCTAGAAAAAAAAATAAGACCATAGAAAGTTACTTTCTTGGTGAACAGATGTTTCCTTCCTTCATTTCAGATGAGGAAGAACAATGCTTACCATCAGGTAAAGACATAGAAATCAAGGCCTTTGCATCCCAAACATTTGAAATAGATATCCAATGGGCTCAGGCCATGGAAGAGCTCAAAAAGGATTTTGAAAATCAAGTTAGACAGGTAGGGGAAAAACTGGGAAGAGAAATAAGAGAGAGAAAAGAAAAGCATGAAAAATGGGTCAATATCGTGCTAAAGGAGACCCAAAAAAATGCTGAAGAAAATAACAGCTTGAAAAATAGGCTAACTCAATTGGCAAAAGAGGTTCAAAAAGCCAATGAGGAGAAGAATGTTTCCAAAAGCAGAATTAGCCAAATGGAAAAGAAGTTTCAAAAGCTCACTGAAGAAAATAGTTCAAAATTAGAGTGGAACAGATGGAGGGTAGTGACTTTCTGAGAAACCAAGAAGTCACAAAACAAAACCAAAAGAATGAAAAAATGAAAGATAATGTGAAATATCTCATTGGAAAAACAACTGACCTAGAAAATAGATCCAAGAGAGATAATTTTAAAAGTATGGGACTACCTGAAAGCCATGATCACAAAAAGTACCTAGACATGATACTTCTTGAAATTATCAAGGAAAACTGCCCCAATATTCTAGAAGCAGAGGGTAAAATAAGTATTCAAGGAATCCACTGATCACCGCCTAAAAGAGATCCAAAAAGAGAAACTCCTAGGAACATTGTGGCCAAATTCCAGAATTCCAAGGTCAAAGAGAAAATATTGCAAGCAGCTAGAAAGAAACAATTCCAGTATTGTGAAAATAAAATCAGGATAACACAAGATCTAGCAGCTTCTACATTAAGGGATCGAAGGGTGTGGAATAGGATATTCCAGAAGTCAAAGGAACTAGGACTAAAAACAAGAATCACCTACCCAGCAAAACTGAGTATAATACTTCAGGGGAAAATATGGTCTTTAAATGAAATAGAGGACTTTGAAGCATTCTTCATGAAAAGACCAGAGCTGAAAAGAAAGTATGATTTTCAAAAACAAGAATGAAGAGAAGCATGAAAAAGTAAACAGCAAAGAGAAGTCATAAGGGACTTATTAAAGTTGAATTATTTACATTCCTACATGTTTTGACAATATCTGTAACTCCTGAAACTTTTCAGTGTCTGGGTAGTTTGTAGAATCACACACACCCAAACATGCACGCACACACAGAGACAGAGAACACAGAGTGAATTGAATAGGATGGGATCATATCTTAAAAGAAATCAAGGTAAATGGTGAGAGAGAAATGTAGTGGGAAGAGAGAGGGTGAACTGGAATGGGGTAAATTATCTCTCATAGAAGAGGCAAGCAGGAGACTTTTTAGTGAAGAGAAAAAGAGGGGAAGTGAGAGAAAAACATGAAGTTTACTCTTATCACATTTGACCAAGAAAGGAATAAAATGTACATTCATTTTTGTATGAAAACCTATCTTACAATACAGGAAAGTGGGGGAGATGGGGATAAACAGGGTGGGGGATGATGGAAGGGAGGGCAATGGGAGGAAGGAGCAATTTGAATTCAACTCAATACTCGGGGAGGGACAGGAACAAAAGAGAGAGTAGAATCAATGGGGGGCAGGATAGGATGGAGGGAAATATAGGTAGTCTTACACAACAGGACTATTATGGAAGTCACTTGCAAAACTACACAGACATGGCCTATATTGAATTGCTTGCCTTCCCAAGGGAATGGGTGGGGAGGGAGGGATAGGGAGAAGTTGGAACTCAAAATTTTAGGAACAACTGTTGAGTATTGTTCTTGCTACTAGGAAATAAGAAATACAGGTAATGGGGAATAGAAAGTTATCTGACCCTACAGAATGAAAGAGAAGATGGGGTAAGGGAAGGGAAGAATGATAGAAGAGAGGGCAGACCGGTGATAGGGGTAATTAGAATGCTCAGTGTATTGGAGAGAGGGGAGGGGACAAATGGGGAGAAAATTTGGAACCCAAAATTTTGTGAAAATGTATATAAAACGTTAAATAATAAATTTATTTAATAAAAAAAATTGATGGGAGCAAAGAGATACTTGTCAAAATTCTCTTTCTGAATTAATTTGAGTTCACAAACATTACCATGGAATTTAATACATTGTTTCAATAAACTTTTATTACCTCTATTTTAACAGCTTTTCTGAGTAAGGATAAATATAGATTAAAAACAACACTTCCTTCTTTTGATTGAAGGGAGTGGAGTACAGAAAAATGGTCTTCAATTTCCAGACAGCTTCCTTGCCTTTAATTGGGAAATTTGAAGATCGAGATAGCTAGGCAGCAGAGAGTAAAGCATAAAGCTACCCTCACCCCTTCTAAACTGGTCGATTGCTTTTGTAATTTGTTTGCCAGATTCAGTTGCAATAAAATTGATTCCTTTTACTTCCCCTTAAACAAAAGACTCTCCAGAGCTTGATTTAATGTGTTTACAGTAAACCTCGAAAATTTCAATTATTGAGTAGGTAAAGGTACTGACATCCCTAAATTTTAATAAAAACCTAAGCTATCAGCAGGTACCAAACATGGCTGAGAGAGAAATAAAATATTCCTGAGGAGTTTGTTGATCTTAAAAAGTCATTGAAGTAAATCAATAATCTTGCACTTCAACTACTGAATAAAGACACTCCTTTTCTTGGTAGCATTTACAGGAAAGGTTTGAGGTCAACTAAAAGGCCTCCAAACAATTGTTTACCATTTATTCACAGTACTTTGCTATACACAATGGCAAAATCTCTCATAATGTTGATTTATAGGTGAACTTAAAAAGTGCAATTGAAAAGAGTATTCTTTGGGGTGAGTGGCTGCTAGGAGTGGAACAATTGAAGAGAAAGCCTTCAGCTCCTCGTCCTCCTGTTGAGAACAGGCAGTTACATCAACTTAAGCATTTGGAGGCCCAGATTTCACTTCAAGTACTGCTGTGTTTAATGTTTGTGCCCTAGCTTTCTTCCTTTCATATTTTAAATAGCATTTTCCAAGATGAATGGTCCTTAATATATAACAAGTTTAATATGGGGAGTGAATGGTGTGATGTGAATGACCTATTTAGATGCAATAGCTCCTACTATTACCAGGCTCCTTTATGTGAAGTGAGAGACTGGAGAACAAAAATGAAAGACATTTATATTGCCACATGGCCTCCAAATAGTTATCTTTTTTGGATAAACACTAACACCAACAGAGGCATTTTTTTCAAGAGAAGATTACATAAGGGGTTCTTTTATTTTCATTTCTCAAAATTCCTGTTATAACCTATGACCAGTAAATTCTTGTTAAGAAGTTTTTATAAAGAGGCAAACCTAATTCAAATAGGATAATGCCACAAGATCATAAAATGTGTGTGCTGTGTTCATAGCCATGTACTGCATGTAAAGGGCAATTTGACTAGTTGAGGAAATGTGTTAGGTGCTACACTTTTGAATCACAGAGCACATGCTTTATTTTAAAAGCTAACCTAATAGTAAAGTAATACTGTGGATGACAGTCAGATCTTCTTATTTAGATAGTAAATATTTCTTAAATATATAATTCTTGGGCAAGATTATGTGTGTGTGTGTGAAAGAGAGAGAGAGAAAGAGAGAAAGAGAGAGAGAGAGAAGATTCTTTATTCTAGATTGAACAGTATGCAAACTATCTCACAATCTCTATTGGTGGCAGATAAGGAAGGAACATTTACAGAGAAAGGAGCAGAAAGCTATTTATTGACTAAAAGTACTTTAGTATCATACAATTTATAGAGTACTGCATGAGGCATCAGGAGAGACCTGTGTTAAGTCCTTGCTCTGATACAAACAGGGTATGATTATGGAAAGTTTTTAAGCCTGTTATATTCCTTAAATAGATATAATACTAGTTATACAATAAGCCTCAAAGGGTCATCATGATGGACAAAAAAAGTACCTTCTATACCTTACTGTGTGAATAAATGCTATTACAGATTCTTTTCTTTAAGATAAAATGTTCATTTCTAGTAATCAAGAAAGTTATTGATGCTTATTTTAAGCCAAATGCTTCTATAAAACATCTTAACCAAAGTAGATAATCCTACCACAGGAATTACAAATTTCTTTAAATGCTAGATGAAATTTATGTATCGTTTGAGATTTGAAAAAAAAATATGTTGTAAATGTTATCTCATCTTATCCTCTCAACCTTTCATGAGAATTGCTATTGTTATCCCATTTTATATATGAAGAAGGTGAAACTGAGGGAAATTTAATAATTTTCCAAGGTCACTCAGCTACTTTCTAGTGTCTCATCCAGATTTAAAGCCATATCTTCCTGACTCTATTTCCATCATTCTATCCACTGAGCCACCTTGTTATATAGCATCCATAAATTTGTGTAGTTTAAAATGTAGTTAACTTTCTGATTAAAAAAGAAGCTTCTCTGAAGCTACATATGTTAGTCCTTAATAGCTAATAGCTAATGTTTTACGTAGTGGCTACAGTGTGCCAGGCAAAATTTTTAATAACTGTCTTATTTAATCCTTGTAACAATCCTAGGGTCTAGGTTCTAGCTATTGAAATAAGATGATATGGTAGATAGAGAGCCAAGATTGAAGTCAGGAAGACCTAAGTTCAAATACAACCTCAGATACTTACTAAAAATGTAACCCTGGGCAAGTCACTTAATTTTCTGGTTTCACTTTTCTCATCTGGAAAATAGAAACAATAATAACTCCTACCTCCCAGGGTTCTGGTGAGGATCAGATGAGGTAATATTTTTTAAATGCTTGGCGTACTACCTGATACATGGTAAATTAAATATAAATGTTAGCTATTATCATTAGACCATTGTACTCAAAGCTAGCCACCCATGTTTGATGTAGCTTGTACTTTCTTGGCAGAGCCAGCATAATAGCTCACTTAAAAGCCACGATGGTGCCCAAGATTAGGATTTCAGTGTAGGCATTATCTCTTAAATGCCCCGTATTCCTCTTCTCTATCCTTTGATAGCCTTTCTTACCAGAATAGTTTGGCCAAGGAATGTTTGGAATCTATAATTGTGTAGGACTGTAAGAATCCATAATAATATAAACTCATCTTCCTCTGTTGCCATGTAAATGAGTACAGATTAAGCTGCTCTAACTCTTTAGAACATGGGGGAGAGTAGAGTTTAATGGGATAAAATTAATCTACATCCATTCCTCTATAGTAAATGGAAAATCCACAGAACATAAATTAAGCTGTCTCTATTGTATAAGTAGTTTGGCCATGGCTCCAATCCAATCCAATTTTTATTCTCTTACATTTCCATCCAAAGCAAACAGATTATGAGTTCAAGATGAAAGTAAAGGTGGTGAGTTGAGTGTCACAGAGTCATACAGCAGGAAAAGAAATCAGAGGTCATTAATGTTTGTGCAAGGTCTAACCTGGACATGATCAATAATGCTTCTACCATATAATCAACAAGTCCTCTTTCAGTCAATTCTTGAGGACGAGGAGAGAGGGAAAACTCAGTATCTCTCAAGGCAGCTCATTGCTTTTTTTGCACAGCTCTAATTATTACAAAATTATTGCTTACAGAAAGAAAAAAAATTGCGTCTCTGAAACCTCCAACCATCATTTCTAGTTCTGCCTTATGAAGACAACTATAGCAAGTCTAATGTTCTTCCACATGAGAATCTTTCAAATTGTTCAAGAGATTATCTCATTTATTTTAAGTTTCTTCTCCAGGTGAAACATTTATAATTTCTTAAAATGGTCCTTGATTGGCATGATCTTGAGGGCTTCCACCAAAACTAACATGATGTTCTCTCTGTAAATGCTTTTTTCTCAACCATCTCACCCAAAACTGAATCATTCTAAAACATTCACCTCTGGAGAAAGTTCAAGGAAGAGCAATAGAAGAGTATGATTTAGATGCTTCACAAACACAATTTTGACTGTGCCTCACTTAATGAAGAATAAGACTTTTTCATGAACAAGACATTGTTATATTAAAAATATTATGCTTACATCACAATGTGAATTCAATCAGGTACAATGGCACTACTCTCACTTCAAACTCTTGAACAGAGCACTGCAGTCCTGCTATATAATGCAGTCTGAGGAAGCCATATTGGTCACATTTAATGCAGAAATCAGGAAACTCACATGAAAAAGAATGCAAAATAATTTATATGGGAATTCAATCCAACAAATTAATTGAGCATTTATTCTATATGAAGTACTAGTTTGGTATTTGAGATGCAATGATAAAGTTGTGCCATAATCTCTGCCTTCTGGGAACTAAAAATCTGGTAGGAGGAATACATATACCCACAAAGGACATTTTTAATTAATCTATATTGATATTTATTTGTCTATATAAATATATATTATAAATATGTATATGTATGAATATACATAATGTATACCTATACTATATATGTGGAGCTCAAAAATCTAATGGAAGAGATAGCATGTAAACAGTTATGTATGAACAAGATATATACAAATTAATTTGAAAATAATAAACCAAGGGAAGGCAACACAATTAAAGAGATCAACAAGACTTCTGTCATAAGGTGAAATTTTTGTTGTCACTTAAAGGAAGTTGAAGAAGTCAGGAGGTAAAAATGAAGAGAGAATTCCACACATGGGGGACATTCAAAGACAATGCTCAGAGTCAAGAGATGAAGTGTCTTGTGTGGACAGTAGTAAGGAGGCTAGTGTCACTGGACTTGCATGTATATGAAATGAGTCAAGTATAAGAAGACTGAAAATGTAGAGGGGAGTGAGAGTCAGGTTGCAGTGTGTTTGAACCTATGTGAGTGGATTTTGTATTTGATCCTGAAGATGATAGGAACCCATTGGAATTTATTTAGTTGGGTGTAATGTTGTCAAACCTGTTCCTTAGGAAGATCATATTTCTTTTAAGGAAGATCATATTTGACAGCTGAGTTATGGAGGAATTATGGTGGGGAGAGAATAGAATCAAGAAGACAAACCATCAGGATCCTTCAACTGTAGAGGTGTGAGACTCATATCAAATGTGTCAGAGGAGAGAAGGAGTCATATATGAAAAATATTATGAAAGTAAAATCAACAAGACTTAGCAACAAATTTGATAAGGGTGTGAAATAGAATAAGGAGTTAAGGATAACCCTTAGATTATGATTCAGGGTGATTAGGAGGATAGTGATTGCATGGCAGTAATAAGATAATTTTGAAGAGGGGACATTTTTAGAGACTAGGTAATAAGATTTGTTTTAGATATACTGAATTTAATATATCTGTGGGAATCACAGTTCACTGTGACCAACAAGCAATTGAAGTACAAGCATAGTAGCCAGTAGTGAGGATAGAGCTAGATAAATAGATTTGAGAAACCTGGACAAAGAAATGGTAATTGAATTCATGAGATCTGGTGAGATCACCTACTGAATTTTATAGCATGAGAAGAGAATAGGGTCCACAACAAAGTCTTTTGGGACATCCATGATTAGCAGCCAAGGCACAGATATGAATACACAGTAAAGGAGACAGAAAGAATGTTATATAGTAGGAGAAGAACAAAGAGAAAGATGTATCATACAAAAAAAAATCTGGAAAGAAGAAAGCATCAAAGACAAATGAATGCTAGATAATGATGAAGATGGTAGAGAGGTCAAGAAGAATAAGGATTAAGAAAATTAGATTGGCATTAAAGTAGCTTTGGGGACTTTGAAGTCACTGAAGTTTTTATTAGTCATGTGACTTTAAGAATGTCAACTGACCTGTCTGTGTCCCACCTTCATTATTAACAAAATAGAGATGAGTTATAGAATTATTTTGAAGGTTAAATTAGGTAATATTTACAAAAATGCTTGGCAAAATAAATGCACTAAACCAGCATAATATGTTACTTTTCTTTCCTACACCTCTGAAAGTACAGAGAAAATTATGCTGTACACAATGGGTCAGTTATAAAAGCCTACTGAATGAACGCTGAATATCATTATCACAATCTTTATTTAAAGCATTTTATAACTTTCACAGAACTCAGACAAGAAATATGTTCCTTGCTCTCATGTAAACCACAGAATGAAGGCACTAACATCTTGTTCTTTATCTGAAGAACTATCTTCCCCTAGTAGGTGGAAGCCTCAAGGATCTAAAGATTTGTTTCATTTTATGACACTGAGCACCCGCTCACCCTCTGCACCCCTCTGGAATACCAATATGCCTTGTTGTTCAACTTCAGTTACAACTGGTCACTTGATTCTGCTTGATGGCTCCTAGAGAAATGATTTTGATGGCATATTTAAGGACAATAATTACCTCTTCTTATGCCTCTTTGAATGACATTCAGTAGGGGACTTGCATAAATTGTGTTTAGAAGACAGCAAGAGTGTTCATTGAATAAAAAAAATTGAAGGCAGAATGTAGGAAATTATAACTCCTAGAAAGTCTACTACTAGAACTGGTTCTATAGATTTGAAAATCGTTTATATACTATTCCAATGTGAGAGGAACAGAATAAGTATGCCCCTGTTTAAAATGATGACACCTGGTTTTGTTTACCTGCTCTACCTCTTGTCTATAGGAAAAGGACTTTGAAAATATTAACATTTGACAAGTAGATCCATGGTTTGGTATATTTTCATATCTATAATAGTTACAATTTGATACTTTTATTGGGGATAGCCTTTGTTAAAAATGAATAGTTGCTTAAATTGATTTCAAAAGAACCGAAAACAGTTCCTGTAATTTTACTCTGGACTTATCTTTCCGCTTGCAGATGGATGGGTTTTATGAATATATTGCATTCCTAATAAAAAGTTTTTTTCAAAAATGTATCATTAGGCATATAAATAAATTCGAGAAAATTTTTTCTTGCCTGAAACAGATGAATGTACATAGTCCATGGTGGATTACAGAGCTTTGAATTTCAGGTTGGATTTTTTAAAAAGTAAACTTTTATTGATATCTTCTATTTCTTTTTTTTATATAATTTTTTTTATTTATTTATAAATGTTCTACAATCACTTCCTTAAAATTAAGATTTTATACCCCCACACCTACCCCCCCTACCCCCCTCCCTCCCCATGACAGCATACAATTTTGTACAGGTTCGATATATACTTTCCTATTGAGCATATTTTCATATCTTCTATTTCTTAAATCATGATAGTCATTCCACATATACTTCCCTTTTTCCCATAGAGCCATTCTATATAACATATAACATTTTCAGGGAGGGAAAACACCAGGACAACTGCTCAATATATTGAAAAATTCTAAAAACATGTGCAATATGTAACACTTATAGATCCTCTATCTCCAGAAAGGATTGAATTAGAAATATCTTCTCAAATCTCTTTATTCTGGATCTCCTTGGGCTTTTAATTTTGTTACATTTACTTTTAGTTTTTTGGTATGCAGTCCTTTCGATTTACACTATTGTAGCTACTTTGTAACTTATTTTCATGGTTTATAACATTCATGCCACAACATTTTTTTTTTTTACAACACAGTAATATTCCATTATATTTATGTACCACAATTTGGTGCGTCATTCTGCAAATGCTGGATGCAAAAGGATTGAATAGAATCTGGTTTAAAGATAACAACAACAATATTACAAAGAGTATACACTATGAACAGGTGGGATTTGTAACAGGAATGCTAGGGTGTTTGAACGTAAGGAAACAAATTAACAGACGATTGATTATATCAATAATAGAAGTTAAAATATTCATGATTATCTCAATAGATGTAAAAAAAAAACCAGTTTTGGTTAAGTAAGTGGAACAGTGGCATGTTACAAAATAAACCCAGATAAATCATCTGCCTTTCTACATTTTACTAACAAAGCCCAACAGCAAGAGATGGAAAGAGAAATCACATTTAAAGCTATAATAGACACTACAAAATATCTGAGAGTCTACCTGCCAAAACAAACTCAAAGACTACATGAACACAATTAAAAATACTTTTCCTACAAATAAAATCAGATCTATGTAAGTGGAAAAACCTCAGTTGCTTGTGCCTAGATAATATAATAAAAACGACAATTTTACCTAAAATATTTTACTTATTCATGTCATACCAATCAAACTACTAGATAGTTATCTTCTAGAGCTAGAACAAATAATATCAAAATTCATCAGGAAGAACAAAATGTCCAGAATATCAAGGAAACTAATGAAAAGTTAGTGGAAGGCAGCCCAACACTACCAGATTTCAAATTGTGTTATAAAGCAGCAATTATCGAAACCACTTCATACTGGCTAAGAGAAAGAAGGTTAGACTTGTGGAATAGGTTAGGTACTCAAGACACAGTAGTCAATGAATATAGCAATGTACTGTTTGATAAACCCCAGTTTCTGGGATAAGAATTCACTGTTTGACAAAATTACTGGGAAAACTGGATAACAATGTGGCATAAACTAGGAATAGACCAATTCCTGACACTATACACAAGAATAAAGTCCAAATGGTTACTTGATCTAGGTATAAAGATCGGTGTGAAAAAAAAATGCTCTAAATCACTATTGATTAATTAGAGATATGCAAATCAAAACAATTCTGAGGTACCATATCATACATATAAGATTGGCTAACATGACAAAACAGCAAGATGATAAATGTTGGAGAAGATATGGGAGTTTTCATTTTGGTATCTCAGAAAGTGATCAGTGAATTCTTTCAATTTCCATTTTATCCTTTGGATCTGGTAAATCAGGCAGTTTTTCTTTGCAATTTCTTGAAATATAATGTCTAGATTTTTGTTTTTTTCTTTTGATCATGCCCTAAATCATTTTTCCTCTGCCTATTCTCCAATCTGTTTTGTTTCCATGAGATATTTTGCACTTTCTCCCATGTTATTTTTCATATTTAACTGTTTTATTGTGTCAATATCTCATGGAGTCATTAACTTTTACTTACCCAAATCTGGTTTGTAAGGAATTATATTCTTTGCTGAGATTTTTGTGCTTCCTTGTCCATTTTCATCTTTTCTGCTTATTAAGGATTTCTTCACCTTAGTGATTAATTTTTTTACCATTAGGCCAATTTTGTTTTTTAAGATGCTATTTGCTTTAGTAGTTTTGTATTAACATTTGTATTTGAAGCAGTTTTCAAATTGCTATCATCTTCTTAGTTTATGTCTTGGTCTTTGTTGCAATGTTATAACTTGTTTGCATATTATTTTCTTATTGATTGCTCATTTTTTCAGACTATTTCTTGATTTTCAGCTCGATGTTAAAGTCGGGTTCTTCTCACTTTGGAGGCATTGTTACAAGCTTTAGGTTTCCATGTTGCTGTTTTCAGAGCTAGTTCTTGAGTTGTGCAAGGTTTTCATGCTCCCAAAGTATTGTGGTCCTTAAAGACTTATTATTAGTTCATTTCTCGTCAACACTCTGGCTTTTAGGTAGGATCCTTGGGCCCCTGCAATGACAAGCTCTAGTGCTTTTTTGCTTTGGAGAAATATCCAGGTTTCTTGTTCTTTTGTGACTTTTCCCCAGTGCTCCTCTCAGTCCTGGATCCACAATTGCATGTGGGAAATAGAGTTACCAATTAGTGCTACCTATACCCCATGTCGGTAAAGGATCCCCAGTAATCTCTTTCTGACCAATTGTTTAATTCTACTTTGATCTGAGAGCTCCTTTTTAACCTCCATGGGTACCTTTGCATGTGTGGGCTCAGATGGGCCTCTACCTTGGTGTCATAACCATCTCCTCCTAATTTCCTGTCTTTTTTTGTTTGTTTGTTTGTTTTAGGCAGAAAAATATTTCAGACTGATCAGTTTTGGCTTTGCCCCTCCAAACTTTAATATGAGGAATTATTTAAAGTTTTTGATTTTTGTGGGGGTAGGTGAGGGCATCTGGATTGCCTCTAATATGCCACCTTTGCTCCACTTCCTCTCCTATCAACAGTATTTTAAATAGTCTTCAAAGGACAATTCTTACCAGAGATTATTTTTTCCTTCCTTATAATTATAGTTTTCTTTAATTCAAACTGTTTCTTTGTTCACTTTCACCATACAATAATTTTATTAAACATATAGGTAAAACAGAAAAAGCAGTTTAAACTTAGATATTTACCAATAAATTTTATCATATGGAAGTATAGACAGAGAGACATATTTGTTGCTGTTTTTCAGTCATTTCTGACTTTTCATGGTCCCATTTGGTGTTTTCTTGGCAACCATACTGGAATGGTTTGCCATTTCCTTCTGTTCATTTTACAGATGAGAAAATTGAGAGGAGTTTAAGTGACTTGCCCAGGGTCACACAATGAGTCTCTTCCTGATTCCAGACTCAGCTTTCTATTCCCTGCATCCCCTAGCTGTCTAGATAGATATTTACATAAATATAAAGAAAGAAAGAAAAAAGAAGGAAAGAATGAAGAAAGAAAGAATATTCATTAAGAGTTTTCGTTGTCCCAGGCATTGTGCTAAATTTTGGGTAAAATATAAGGAAGCAATACAGTCTTAAATTTTATTGGGAGAAAACAACATACAAAGCCCATTTAGAATGGAAAGGGAAACAAGGAATGACCATATGGAAATGGCCTGGAACTATGGTAAGGCCATAGATCTGGGTAAGTAGATGCAAAACCTCACCTGTCAGAGTCTAGGGTGACTCCATGGGGCCAACTCCAAAGTTCTCATGATGATGAAGTAGCAATATCAAGGAATAGCTTTTCCAGGCCAGTCCACAGGAAAGCCTGAAGATACACCTTAGCCACAAATCAATAATTACCCACTACACTTTTTTTGTTAAAATTATTACACCAAAAAAAAAGGAAGGAAAGGGAACTGTCAATCCCTTGGTGTGTCCATGGAGAAGCAGAGTGATGAGAAGCTAAAGGAGGTAGGAAAGAAATGAGTAAAAGACTTTTGGCCAAGTAACTTATGAGACCAGGAAATAATCAAGGCTTGGCATGAATTATTGATGGATAAAGATTGCTACAGTAGAGTGTGTAATAAATATGAATTAATGAAATCCTAGAATTTGAATCCTCTCTCTGATACTAGCTGTAGTGCCTTAGGCTAGTCACTTAACTTTGCTAAACCTACATTAAATCGTCTTCAAAATGAGAACAATAATTCATGCAGTATTTTCTTCAAAGTTTTTTGTAAATAAAGGACTTTTTAAACATTAAAGTGCAATAGAAAAGTGAATTGTTATTATACAGACCTCTAGAGGAATAAGGTACCAATCATAACGTGAGGAAAGTAATGGAGTTGAGATATATTCTGTTGTTTAAGCAGGACAGGAACTTTCAAAGTGAAATATTATTTATGACAGGAAGAAAATTTGAACAAAATTGCCTTAGGTTGATTATATTTTACAAAGGAGAGTATAAAATGTATTCTTCCCTTTAATGTTACAGTAAAAGATGATTATTGAACTAGTGCTAGATAAATTACAAGCAAATGAATGAGGTTATGTTAAATTTATCTCTTGCTGTGATAAAATCCATTCCCTAAAACTGTATGTAAGGCAAAAATCCACATAATGAAAAAAGAATATTATTATTTGCCTTTTTCACATGGAAAAATTGGAGGTCACATAAGAGAAACTTGTTTCCCAAGCTCAAACAGCTCATAAATTGGACAGCCAGGACATACATTCAGATTCCAAATCAGTATTTTGATCACTAAACTCATCACTTGTAGACAAAAATACTACAAATTCAAACACTGACCCCAAGTAAAGTGCACAGCTTCTCATTTGTGTGGTTGTCACTTTTTCCATCTATAGAATGTGGCATTTTACCCAATGAAATATTTTCCAGCAATAATGTTTGATATTTCTTATCATTCCATTAACTTAAAGAGGGAAATGATAACATGGTACTGGACCTCTATCTTCCTCTCCACTGCAATACACAAACACACACAGAGTCACTTCCTTTCTATACAGATATGCAAAACAATAAACATTTCAATTCAGTTTTAATTAATATCACTTGCTTAAATGAGAAAAAAATACATAGAACTGCTGAGGTGATGAGATCAGGGAAGCATAGTAAACCAGTCTTATGTTGCCAGAAACTGAAGGAGATCAAATAAAAATGATAAAGGTAAAAAGTGGAGGTCTACTTAACTTGTGAATCTCCATAGAATCTTCTATTTCATCTGATTCTGAAACAATTTGGATGTTCTTCAGAAACACTCATAGTTTATGATGTAGTAGCTTTGGTTTCAATGTGGACTCGGAAAACCTTTCATGTTGCTTCAGGCTTTAAAGGAAACCCATCTTCTTTTTTGTAATTACTCTCTGAATTCCCTTTGTGCATATATCGTGATGCTGACTAACAAGGGGATGTATAAATAATAACACCCTGACCCTATAGAAAAAAATCAATATAAATTATCTGTTGTTGTTTAATTGATTAGTTATATCCAACTCTTTATAATTTCATTTGGAGTTTTTTGACAGAAATACTGGGCTGGCTTGCCATTTCCTCTTTAAACTCATTTTACAGATGGGGAAACTGATACAGATAGGGGTAAGTGACTTGCTCAGAGTCACACAGCTAGTATGGTGAGGCCAGATGTGAATATAAGTCCTTTTGCTCCAGACCTGTACTCTCTTCAGTGCGCCACTTCACTGTCCTAAGAATAAATTATTATTGCTCGTAAAAATGGAAACCTATATAGAAATACTATAGCATAGCATGTATAAACTGATAGGGTTTTAATTATCATCATGGACAAATTTATTTAAATTATAGATTCAATATTATTTTCTAATTATGTCATAATATGATGCTTCAAGTATTAGGGATGCTTTTGTATTTTTGCAGAATCTGCAATGAAATATGCTTTCTAGCTGTTCCTGTCAGGCTTGGAGGATGAACCACTACCATATTGAATGTCTGTCATGAGAGAACAAGACTAAGTAATTACAGAATACCTTACAACTAGATAGGACATAAAGTAATTTTTTTTTTATTATTTGAGTTGGAGAATAAAGTAAAAAATCATGGAACCATTATGATATAGCATGTGATATCATGTAAAGTACAATATTAAGGTTATTGCTACATGAGAGTTAAAAATCCAAAACACACCAAAGAAATAACAGAAATCATTAGGACATACATTAAGACACTGAGATACGTAACTATTGCTTCCATTTCTTAAACTCAAATCGCAAGTATATTCGGTGTGGTAGTTATTTAAATAATGAGCTGAAAGAGGCCTGAACTTCCCTCTGAACAAGTCATTTAGCCATTTCTAGTCTCTGTTTTTCCCTCTGTACAGGATATAATAGTATTTGTAGTAAAGATGAATGGATATGAATTGTGATTTTATGAAAAAAACATGAAACCCTACACATGAAAGGATTTTACATTGAGGGTACTATATAGATGCCAGTGATTATTGAAAGGAGTTATTGTCATTCTCTCAGTTTGAAAAAGTTTAAGAGACTTGGTTTTCAGGAATTATTTGAATTCTAGGAGACAGGACACAATGCTGGGATGACACTGTGTGATTTTTGAAAGATAATGCAATTTCATAGTCAGTAAAACAGCTAAATTTCCTATTTCACCACAGACAGGAAGGAGAAGGATTAAGATCCATTATCTTCTTGGCATACTGACGAGGAAAGCAATAGTGAGATAAAATTTTACACTATGGTAAACAGGTGTTAGTTTAAAAGCATACTTATCTTTATGGACCAGTAGCCTGAATTACTTCCCTTGGTGTACCATTGACAATGATTTTTTTAAAACATTTATATTGTCTGTTTTTAAATGTCCTATTTAGACTTTAGAGAACTTGAAGAGTTAAGTATTGTTGGACAATGAATATAGAAATACATACACTCTCTCTCTCTCTTTCTCTGTCCCACTCTATCATTGTCTGTCTCCATTGCTACCTCTGTGTACCTCTTTCACTCTGTTTCTGTCTCTTTGACTCTTTTTCTCTGTCTCTGTGTTTTTGTCTACGCATGTCTCTTTGTGTGTTCCTCTCTAGCTCTCTCCCTTTCTCATTTTCTCTGTCTGTCTCTATCTCTCTCTGTCTCGGTCTCTTTGTCTGTCTTTCTCTTTTTCATTCCTTCAGAGTAGTTTTTTTCAAACACTTTCTACTTCTTTAAATTTGATTTACCTTGGGCCCATTTGGTATAAACTGAATATTTTTTTATTTGTTTATTTATTTCATGAAACGTAAATAACCTATAAGATGCTTCACCATTTTAAATTGCACTTAAATTCAGTGTCAAGAGGCATATGTAGCAAGTAATCACAAAATGCTTCCATGATAATATATTTCCTGGGAGAGACCAAGATAAATAGGTACTGAAATCTTTTATATTTCTTTAATACCAGAGCAGAGTCCCTCACAATCTGACTCTGAGCTTTCTTTCTAGGGAAAAAAAAAGGCTCTTAACCATTTTCTGTATCATAGACCACTCTGGAAATCTGGGAAAAAGCAAACAAACCTATAGATCCTTAGCTTTTAAACTCTCCACCTGCATTTAGTAGATGCTTAATAAATGCGTGCTGAAGGAAACACATGTTGAAGGAAAGAGAGGTGGCAGGAAGGAATGAAGGAAGGAAGGGAAAAGGGAAGGAAGGAATAAAATCATTGAATGAAGACCTAGTGTAGGAGGTAGCATCTGAGATAAAGATCAGGCTTTGCAAAAGCATAGAAAAAAGGGAAAGAATAAATGTCTTTTAGAGGGAAGAACAAACATATCAATGTGGTTGGAACACAGAGCATGGGTGTGGTTGTGGGAATAATGTAAATTGCGGAAAATACACTTGATACAAATCATGAAAGTCTTCATCTGTGTAGCAGAAGAGGTTTTATGTTACTTCAAGTGCAAAAAGGAACCATAGAAATTTCAGAAGTACCATAGTCTTTTGTTGTGAAGAGGAAATGGGAACAGGCATTAGGGATAGTTACAGATTGTCTAACTGATGTGATATTTATGCCCTCCTTTGAATAGTTTCTGACCTTAGGTATGAAAAGAAAAAATAATGGTGACATTTTTTAAAATTTAATAAGACCCTCCAGAGACAATAATTTAGCCATTGTTGGCCACCTATATATAAGGTTTTGTTAAAGGCCTTTGAGTGACAAAAATAGTGCCAAGTTCACATACAAAAACCCAGGGTATTTCACTTGCATGGAAGTGGTTCTGCCATATACATTAATTACCTTATTAACTGTGATTTAAAGCCCAGTTCTAACATACTGAGATATCAGGTTTTTCAAGCCTACAATAGATTATAGACAGTAATTTAGAAGTATGGAAAAGATAACGGATAATGAAATGCTGACCAACCACATGGGAATGGAAGTTGATGGTTTAACATTGCAGAGCACACTTTGTAGGGAAGGAAGCAGGCTTGTATTCCTCAATATCCGCTGAAGAAAATCTTTTAGCTCAGGGTAAAATTATGTCCTTAATACTTATTTTGAACCCTCCAAATTTCAAATTTCCAAATTTCATTAAGGTGAAATGATTTTCCATTATTTTGTTGAAAGGAGTCACATACCTATTCTAGTAAAAATCTGAGATTTGTACCAAACTAAATCACTATCCAGAAATCCAATGAAAAACTATAGTGACTTCTTATACAGTATAACTGCACAAAAGAGTCTTTCAGAAACTTTTGAATTATAGGAAAGGGATTTACATGAAAGCCAAAACCAGCACAAGAGGACAAACTTTTGTTTGTTTTGTTTTGTTTGCCTTTTGTTGAGACCAGAGAAAGGCAAAAAGTACAAGGCACTGAAATGTTATGTCTGGAATCAACAAATGAAGAGAAGTATTCCAACAAAGTCCCACTGTGGTCAGGAAACTCTGATGTGGTCTGTAACCTA
Source organism: Potorous gilbertii (assembly GCA_028658325.1). NCBI lineage: Eukaryota > Metazoa > Chordata > Mammalia > Diprotodontia > Potoroidae > Potorous > Potorous gilbertii. Next base: position 5,022,943 of record CM053773.1, read on the forward strand.
CAGCAGAAAACTTGGAAGTCATTAAGAGAGTTTACAATTCATATGGAACTGCAACACTGCAGCAAAGAGAGCCCAGGTACTAAGCGTCTTAGCATTCTATCCCGAGACTTCATAGGAAGTAAAAAAGATCCTGGGCTACTAAATAAAAAGATCCAAATGGATCTATCCCCAAAAGGTGGAAGAATCCAGGTCACTGAAACCAAGAGGATACAGAGTGAGAGCAGGAAAGGAGAAACAAGAAGAACAACAGAAGATTTATGGTGAATCATATCACTACCTCATGACATAGAAAGGCTACAAAAGTGCAAAAAAAAGAAAGAGGAAAAAATGGAAATTAATGTGTGGATTTGTTTTGTTTGTGCATATTTGCATTAAATTCTTCCTCATTTTTTCTAAATTTATCAGAGAGGTACAGGTCACAAAAGAAGGAATTTAGCAGCAATGATTTAAAAAAAAAAGGCCTTTGTAACATTTTTTTTAATATCCAGAAGACAACAGAAGGAATGTTAAAAAAAAAAAAAGCACATAGAAACAGAAGTTTAGAAGGTAGCACAGGTAATTTGCTCTATGTGTTTTTTAAAGTGACAATGACAATTCTTTTTAATATAAAACTATCTGTGTATTTTGCAGTTTATATTGGAATGCTCATTTTTTTTGATATTTAAATGCAACATAAAATTTTTAAAAGAAGGAAAATATGGAAATATATGATATTTAGAACAGTTATTTTAACTCATTTTGAAACTTTAAGAGGTAAGCTTCAGTTAATTAAAGGATCCACTAACATAGAATCTCTCATTTCTCTGATAATATTATATAGATAAGATATTATTGCATTTAATTAAGGACAGGGTCTCCCATCATTTCACTCAGGCCTGTCACTGCAATTACTTCCTACTTTTGTGACTTTCAGGCATTATTATTTCAGAAACACATTTCAACATCAGTAATCCTCTCAATGTTACTAAAGGAAATGCCCCTTAACCATGACATGAGTCAACCCAAATTTGTAATTTGTTGAGTAACCAAGTGACTTCCCCATTATATCACATATGATAAATGCAGAGTTTGAATCAGTCCTCACAATTCAAAATTTAATCATCATTCTTCCCTTTCCTTGTTTGATAGTAAGATTGAAAATGTACTTTTACTAGACCAAAAAGTACCCACTGTTGCTAAATCAAAACCTACTTGCTTTCTAACTAACTGATTTTGATTAAATCACTTCATCTCTCAGTGCTTTCATTGCTCTCTTCACAAATTGGGTCTAATAATACAAGTCCTTTTTAGTTTACAAGGTGTTCTCAAGATAAAAAGAAAGAATGGTTCAGACAACTAATTTAAAAAAAATAAAAGTTACAACAGTATTATAGCTTCATAAAAAATAGAATCTGCAATTTTTGGATAAAATAGATAACTTTCAGTAGATTTCTAAAATAAAATAGCTTTTCATGTCTCTATGGAGTTTCCAGTGTGTTTCTTCTTCTACCCTTTCCACCTCCAAAATAAAAAAAGATTGTGTTCTAGCTTTCAGATAGCAGCTACATGTATGATTTTCTAACCTTTTTGTTCAGAGTAGCTATGCTTTTCCAGTATTCCAAATTCAAAGTGAGATCCAAATACAAAATCTGTGCTCACTCCAAAACAGTGATTGAGAGAATTTAGTACGAATTCATTAACAAAGTGACACCATGATGGCAAATGTAAATAGTAGAGGGCTATGAGAAATCAGGCACTGTTGATGAAACTATTAATAAATATTACTAATCTGGGAGGAAATTTGAAATTGTACAGAACAGTTTAAGAAAGAATGAATGCCCAGTGCTAGCTCTATCAATAAAAGAGATCGATAAAAGAGGCTAGACCACTGTTAGGCCTATAAACAAAATATAACAAGAAAAGAGAAAAAGTTTCTTGATGTAAAAAGTTCCTTTATATATAAAATATTTATTGGAACCCTTTTTTGTGATAGCAAAGAAATTAGAAGCAAAGAGAATGTCCATCAATTTAAGTACTGAGTTATGGTGTGAGAATAATGTGTCATTATAATTGAGGTCCTAGTTATTCTTCAATTAATTGGCTTCAATTAATTTTTCTTTAATTATTTGACATTTAACTAAACTGACCTTTTAACTAAATAGGGCAGCTAGGTGGCACAATAGGTAGAGTGTTGGACCTGTAGTTGAAAGATTCACCTTTGGGAATTCAAATTTGGCCTCAGACACTTACTAGCTGAGTGACACTGGTCAAGTCACTTAATCCAGTTTGTCTTAGGCTCCTCAACAGTAAAGTGAGTTAGAGCAGGAAATGAGAAATCATCCAGCATCTTTGCCAAGAAAACCCCATACAGGGTCATGAAGAGTCTGAAATGACTGAAAAATGACTGAATAGCAATAATTAAATTGACGGGGGGCAGAGCCAAGATGGCAGAGTAGAAAGACTTACATATGCTAGCTCCGAACCCACAGCCCATGGATTTCCTCTATAAAAGAACTCCCAACAAATTCTGGAACAGTGGAAGCCATGCAACAACACAGTGAAGGAGATTTCCGTTACAGAGAGCCCTGAAAAACCGACCCCAAAGGTCCATCGCCCACCAGACGGGACTGGAGGCCTCCCCTGGCATGGTTGTGTGGCACTGAGAGGAGCAGATCCAAGCAGGCTTCAGGTGACAGAATCTCCAGCAGCTGCGAAGGTCCTTCTACCCAAAGATGCACAGGTCAGTGAGACAGATGTCTGGATGGGATGAGAGGGGAGCGGGGTGTCTCCATAATTCGGGCCCCCTTGGGATGCAGCAGCAGAGGCAGCAGGCAGCCAGAGGCTCCCTGAACAGGCAGGACCTCAGCAGGAGCCCCATTACAGAAGGTCTCTGCATAAACCCCCTAAGGGAACTGAGCCTGGGAGGTCGCCCTGCCCCCACCTGGGAACCTGATTTAACCTTACCCTGAATAGCAGCCAGCCAGCTGCTGAAAGCCCTGAGGCTGGGGAGCAGCATTCGAATCTCAGACCCCAAGCACTAGCTGAGCAGACCTAGGCCAGGAGTGGAGAGGACTCTCAGAAGTCAAGTAACTGGCTGGGAAAATGCCCAGGAAAGGGAAAAAAAAAATAAGACCACAGAAGGTTATTTTCTTGGGGAAAAAATGATTCCAACCTTCCTTTCTGATGAGGAAGAAAACTGCTTACCCTCAGGTAAAGACATAAGAGTCAAGCCCTCTGTACCCCAAACATCTGAAATAGATATCCAATGGGCTCAGGCCATGGAAGAGCTCAAAAAGGATTTTGAAAATCAAGTTAGACAGGTGGAGGAAAAACTGGGAAAAGAAATGAGACAGATGCAAGAAAAGCATGAAAAACGGGTCAATACCTTAATAAAGGAGACCTAAAAAAATGCTGAAGAAAATAACACCTTGAAAAATAGTCTAACTTAATTGGCAAAAGAGGTCCAAAAAGCCAATGAGGAGAAGAATGCTTTCAAAAGCAGAATTAGCCAAGTGGAAAAGAGGTGCAAAAGCTCACTGAAGAAAATAGTTCTCTCAAAATTAGAATGGAACAGATGGAGGCTAATGACTTTCTGAGAAACCAAGAAATCACAAAACAAAACCAATAATTAAATTGACCTTGGCTTAATGCCCTTGTGTTTCATTTTCCCCATCCACAAACCGAGGAAAAGAATAACTCCTTTACATAGTTCACAAGATTGTTTGAAAATAAAATGAGATAATGGTTGTGCTATAAAAAGTGAGGAAATATATAATTTCAAAAAAGATATGAAAAAAACATATGTAAAATGATATAGAGTGAAGAAAGCAAAATGAGAACAACTTCCTCTATCACATTAATGACACAAAATACATGATTTTGTAAACCTGAAAATACGTGACTTTTATAAACATGAAAAACGGATTAAAAAATAGAAAAGTAATTTATATTCTATCAATAACATACTAAAAACAAATAACTGAATATTACAAGATCTATGATCAATAGAGTGAGAGGAGAGAAAAGGAGATGAGGGAACAGAAAAGGAGGGTAGAAGAGAGGAAGAGAAGCAGAGGGCAAAGGAGAAGAGAGAAAGAGGAAGGGGAAGGAAAATGAATGGGAGAGGAAAGGAGAAGAGAAAGGAAAGAAGAAGAGAAGAGAAAGAGAAAAGTGAGGAATGAAAATTAGAGAAGAGAGGTGATGGGATGGCAGGGAGATATAGAAAATCACATCCTATGTATATACTGTGAAGCAAAAAAACATCATAAACTCCTCAAACCAAATGAGGATAGTGAGTGGTTGTATAAATATGTGCAACAACCTAGAAAATATTAAGATTAATAAGGATAATGTACTTTTCCTCCAAGAGTTCCAACAGTGATTTAACAGGCATTTTCTTACCACCCTCTATGTAGTAGAAGGCAGTATATGAGGAATGTGATGGAATAGGAAAAAAGAAAAGGAACAGAAATTATCCTTAAGGAAATTCTAATGCAATTGAGGAGACAAAAATAATTTGCTATAATATGAAATAGAATGTGATAAGTGAATTGTAACAGCATGAGTAATCTGTTATGAAAAAAAGTGAAGAGGGAGGAAAATTAGTTTGTGCTTGATGGATCAACAAAAAATCCATGATGGAAATAGTAAGTGAAGTGAAGTTTAGAAAATGAATAAGAATTCAACAGATTGAGATAAAGGAAAGGACAACAGAGGTCAGGGTATCATATAAACTCTAGGTACGCTTACAAGAATAATTAGATGTCTATGAGGTATCTATCTATGTTTTCCATTTATTCTATCATCTGTTTTTGCATGTGTTCATGAAAATTTAAATATCATCAGTAAAATGATCAGAATAGACATTTTTGCTTAATTTTTAGTTGAAAAATTGGTAGTAAACTACAAGAATGTATTCCTTTACCAAGACATAAATATTCTGACATCATAGGAATAAAGACAAAACTTGAACACTTAGGCAGTGATCAAAGTAAAATGAAATCTATCCTTCATATAGGGGTAGGAAATTTAAAGTAATGAAAATTAAAACATCAAATTCCCATTAACAATAATGTAAATGTTACATTAACTCCCTATAGGCCATAATTAATGTTGATCTTTTCATTGTCAAAGTTGATTACCTAAACAATTGTAGTCTGATTTAAATATTTTTCTACAGAAAATATTCTACACAGAGTGGTTGGCAGATTATTATGGTTTGGCCTCCTAAAATATACATGTTTCCTCAGGGAAGATTTATTGACGAGCTGGCAAAAGCACCTTTGAAGATTATATAAATATTGCATGAAGACAACTGGATGTTTTGCAAAGATGAGATCAAGTAGATGTGAATCTCTAATTCTGTTCATTCTCTGCATGTGTTAAGCCATACCTGCGTTCATTACCTTCTGGGGCTAGCTGCAGCTGAAGCTGTTGGTGGGCCTTTTAGCAGAAAGTAGAAGGGGCAGGGGAGGGAGTAGGAGGAAATGGGATTCCTTTACTTGTTCCCTATTTCCCACTCCAGAAATAAGAGAATTTTTTTAAATTATGCATTTGCTAATGAATGCATTATCCATTTTTTTTTCTTACTGGGAAAGTTGTTTATTAAATTCACTGATTACTAGGCACACAGTATTATTTATCTGACTTCACTTTTTTGATTCTGACTTGGCTTTACTGGTACATATAAGTTCAGCCAAGCTGAGAAGGGCAAAGTGTCTATTTCCTTCTTGTCCAAGGACACTAAGTTTTATATAGGATCTTAAATTTGAGGGCTGAAAGAGAACTTTGAGAATATTTTATTCAACATCCTCATTCTGAGGAAAAGAAATTATGTAAAGAGAGGTTAAGAGATTTGCCCAAAGAAAGACAAATACTGAACAGAAGTTATGGAATGCAAATTAAGATTCTCAGATTCCAAAACCAAACACTCTTTCCACATATTTTTATTTCAACTTATTCTCATGAGGTTAACACAGAAAATGAGTTTCTTCTTTTTAAATCTTAGTACAATGTTCTTCTTTAATTTTACAGTGAATATTGTAAAAGGAGGTGGAAATTAAAAACTTATTTTCTCAAATAGAAAAAAAATACCTGAAAAGAAATCATAGCAGAAGAATTTATACAGAATTAAATATATAAATAGCCAATAAAATATAAAACCATATCCTTCATATGGAGAAAGTTTTTTTTTTCTTACTTTGAGATTGTTAAGCCTATATAAACTTAATATTTTTTCATTGGGAAAATTTTATTTATTATTACAATTATTTTTGTTTCTGGTTATTTTCTCACTGAAAATTCACTTAGTTACAGGCTCCATGTGAAATTTCCAAAGCTTAAATCCTTGCGAAACTGAATTCCTAAACTTGGAGTTTGATGACCAGCAGGCAATCACGGTAAGGAGGTTCACGGTTATCCTTCTCCTCCCCCTTCTCCTCAATAGAGTTCATATAGTGCCTATTATGTACGAGACATTCTACTAAGTGGCTGAACACTGAGTTAAAACCCTCCTCAGGTGCACCTCACTGGACCTCAGAGTTTGAAAGGAATTTGAAAGTCATCTAATCCAACTAGTATATTAAAAATGTTCCTTTAACATGGTTACTATCTACTGAAATGCTCACAAAGAAAGAACCAAAATTAATAAAGATGTATAAAGCTCCTATTATGTGCCAGACACTGTGCAAAATCCTACAGATGCAAAGAAAGTCATAAGATAGTCCCTGTCTGCAAAGAACATACAATCTAATGATAGGGCAAAAATGAAGAAACTGAGTGGTCTATGACAAATTGAGGTTTGAATCAAAGGTGACATGGAGAAATTACTGACTAATTTTTGGATCTGCCTAAGAAATGAGGCCCAAATTTAATGAACTCTTCCATCATCAAGCTCACATCCATTCATTTGTCATATTAATAATAGAATGAGAAATCTTATGAAACATTCCCAAAATCTATGTAAAGTAGATCTGTAGCAATTCCCTCATCTCTCAATTTAGTAACTTTTCCAAGTAAGGAAATGAGGGAAGTTCATTGTGATTTACTCACAATGAAGCTAATGTTGACTTTTTATGTTCAAGACTTCCTTTCCTAGTTGTTTCTAACTATCCCATCAATAACATGTTCTAGTATTTAGCTTGGGATAAAAATCCAACTCATAATCTGGTGTTTGTAGGTTGCATTTTCTTCCTCCTTTTGAAAGGGAGGAAATTATCTACCTTTGCCCAATTTTGGGGCCCATCTCAAGACCTCCACAGTCTCTGAAAGACCACTGACAGTGACTCACTAGTAACATCTGGTAATTATTTCAGTAACATGAAATGAAATGGTATGAGTGTCTTAACTTGAAATTACTAAGAACAGTTAGTTACTGTATAACTATCTCTCCAACTATTTGGAGCATCAATTCACTGTTATACAGGGGAAAATATCTTACTTGCTTGATAAAACAGACGTAAAATAAGAGTTGAATAATTTTAGGTGGTTTACAGAACATAGACTTGAATACTGCTGTACCCACTTATTAGTCATGTTATTCTGGGTGTATCATTTATTCTCAGGCTGTTGCTTTTCTTCTTTTATCTGTAAAGTGGCGATGGCAATATCATCTATAGCAAAATTCTCATGACAATCAAATGAGGGAAAAATGCTTTGAAAATCTTAAGCAATATACAGTAATTATAATTACCATTGACTATTGCTGACTATGTCTAGCCATTGTCTTATCATTTTTTAATATTCCTTGTTTCCCCTAGATATCATCCCCTCAGAAAAATTGATATTGTAATCACTTTAAATTTTATCATTTTGACGCTCTGTTTGCAAGCCTATAGATAATATTATCTATGATCTTTAATTTGTCTGTACAGTCATTTTCAAGGTCAGTTGCTTTGGATTGCAGAGAATTCATTTTTTAACGTTTGTATTTTGCTTTTCTTCTGCCAATTTTTCTGCCACTTCTGTATTTTTTTCATATTTTTGTTCCAAATCTGTTATTGTATCCCTGAAAATCCCCATTTCCTTTAAAGGAAGGCACATCACATATATTCTACATCTTTTTTTTTCCCCATTTTTAAATTCTAGATTGCGATGTCTAACTTTTGACTTAATTGCATTCTTAATATCTAATTGTTACAGTTGTATTTTGATTGAAAAATTTCCATTCATTTTTCTTGAATCTCTAATATTTGTTTATAATATTCTATCATTCTCTTTGAACTTGTACTTAGAACTCTTTAGCTTTGTCTTTAAATGTGAGGCACATTTTTCTCATTTTCTTGTTTGGTTTTTTATCTTTAAATATTGTTCTTGTGTTTCCCCCTAGGTGAAAGTATTATCACCTAGTTTACATCTTTCCTTCTTTTTTCACTGATAGAGTAATGCTGCCAAGTATTATCTTATGTAACCTAATTAAGCTTTTTATTTATTTACTTGTTCAGTTTCCTCTCATTCTTTGAGCCTAATAAGAATAAAAAAATGAAATATTTTTACATCATTTATTGATAAAGCTTTGTTTTTCTAAGTAATGAATACTTTTTTCCAAACATGCAGAAACCATGCTTTAACAATATTTTCTATTATTCATTTTTTAATAATATTTTCTATAATTTTCACAAGAATTGAAGTCAGCCTCATTAGTCTGTACTTTAATGACTCCATCCTCTTTATTTTCTAGCATTATTGACACTAGGTTTTACACAATCAGGCATTAGTGGAGTTTTCAAACAGCCTCCTTCCCCCTCCCTGCACTCCCATTCAAATAATTTGTATTTTTGTCTTTGACCTTTTTCTTTCTAGTCATCTTAAACAGCTGAGTGATACAATAGTTAATAGTGGGATAATTAAATTCACATACTATCTCAAACGCTCAACTAACTCTGTTATCCTGAGCAAGTCAAAAACCTTCTACCTGCCTCCATTTCATCAACTGTAAAATAGGGAAAATAACAACCATCTCCCAGGATTTTTGTAAAGATTAAATAGGAAAATATTTGCAAATCACAACACAGTGCTTGGTAGACAGTAGGTACTTACTAAATGCATGTTCCTTTACAACCCATGCACATTTCCTCCATGGCATTTTATTTCAAAGAGTTCTGCCTATTCTTTATTTCACTTCTTTAGAATTGACTTACCTGAAATCTAGAATGTGTGTCCCTATCATTTGCTACCAGAAGTTTTAAGAAGTCTAGTCATTGAGTAGGTTCTCTTTCCACTTCAGCAACCAATTGTTCCTTGTAAGTGTTAGGAATCAGAAGATTGAAGATGTTATTTTAGCTGTACTCATAAGAAAACTGAATGTCAACTGGAAAACTATTCCTTAATCAATTTGAAGACAGAACGTTCAAGATGCTTTTAAAAAAATTAAACCATGTGAATGTTCTTTCCTCATTAAGACATAGTACCAGAAAGCAAATACAAAAAGTATTTCATAGCCAAGTTATATTTTGGAACACTGTACATGGCAGCATGAGATAATGGAAGCATATTAGCAGACCATGGTGCATTTTCCTTTGGTGTAGACAGTAGCAGCAAGCAAGAAAACAAAATGTCTTAAAACTCAAATTACAGACTACTCCCAGTTTTTCTTAATTACCTGTGTTAGTTTAGAGGCTAGAAGTAGGTGGTGAATGAATTCTATGATCATTTGGAGAATGCAGAGAATGTGGCTTTAAGAGTTGATTTGTTATTATTTCTGTTTATAACCAATTTTGTTTTCTATCTGAAGTTATTCTCATAATTTGAAATCCATCATCTTATTATAGTTCTTTGTCTACCTTCCTCCTCATTCTCCTCTATCTCTCTTTGTCTTTCCTGCCTCTCTGTCTTCCTCTATCTCTGACTCTCTCTGTCTCTACCTCTATCTCTCTGTCTCTGTATTTTTCTCTCTCTCTCTTTCTCTCTCTCTCTGTTTCTGTCTCATTCTCTGTCTCTGTCTCCTTGTCATACACACACATACACACACCCCAAATTTTCTGACAGTTCTATGAGATGAAACAATGCATGGAAAGTAATGCCCAGTGTGGCAGGAAAGGGAACAAATCACAAATGAATATTGCTTCAGGTCAGTATGTGATGTGTTCATTAGTCCTGTATCTGTGAGATAAACTGACAGGCAGAATTGCTTGCTTCACAGAGTATTGAGTAAATCTTTCTGAGATAGGTATGTGAAAGAGTAGTCACAAAATAAACTTTAATAATACAGACCTACCACTTTTTATCTGTATTAATATAGGAAGGTTGTGAGGGCCTTATGGCTTTAGGGTAAATATGAAATGTTTCTGTGTGGTTTATTGGTTAAAATAATTGAGAGAAGAGATAGCTCTGTTGATCAGACATGTAATACACAGCATTTTCTCTTCAGGGTCAACAATCTTGATTCAGAGCATCCAATAATGAAGTTGGACAGTCATAAAACTACTACTTTTCTTGCAAAGTATTAACTTATTATTACATCTGTTTTTTCCTCAAAATAGTTCCACTAGAAATTCACCTTTCACTTTGGTGTATAGATGCTTTCATTGATGCTACTATCTGTAACTTTTCATTCTGCTTGATTTATAAATAAATCAACAGATATTTGTTAAATAACTAAATATGTTCAAAAGCATGTTATCAGATATTAAGGACATAAAAACAAAAATATTATACATGCCCTTGAGATGTTTACAGTCTATTGAAACAAACAATATTTGTACATGCAAGCATAGGTAATATAGAAAATAGACACATTCATACACATATATATATATATGTCCATTTATTTGTCACAATAAAACTTATCCTAAAGTTCTTCCAAATTACATCAGCCAAAAATGCTAGAGGCCTACACCTAGTTGTATTAACACAGTATTCCTATTAATGTAGCATTTGAGCTGTTCATCTCTTATTTTTATCAAAGGACAGACCCACCTTATTTTCTAGTCACATATCTGTTTGATAGTCTTGGGAGTCTCTTTTGCATAATTTGTAGCCAATAATTTATTATGAAATGCTTGCACCAACCACATCCCATTCTATTGCCTCTTAGATGACATTCAATTGTAATTATTTGGAGATTATAGCATTCCATGACTTATGGTCATATGCTTTAGAGGAATACATTTTCTTAAAAAGATAGACTTTTATTTCAGGGCAAAGTTTTGGATCATCAAATACACTGAACTTACGTTAAATTATATTACACAATACATTATATTATATAATATACAATATTTTACAATAATATACAATAAATTATTATACAATAAAGCATCAATCATCTAAACTATTTGGTGCTGAAAAATACAGAAAAATTGATGGATGGACCGAACTAGATAAAGAAAAACAGAAACAAATGATTTTAACTACTGAAGCTTTAATGAATTAAAAAAATTTATAAATATTTGACAAGAATTGCTGGTAAAACTTGAAACTACACTAGAAGAGGGAGTTAATGCTGAATGTTCTTATTTCAATCTGTAAAATATAGTAGAGGATTGTCAGCTAAGGTGGGAAGAAGTAGAACCATGAGAGGTTTGAGGAAGGATAAAAAAACTTTGAAGAACCGCTGTTGAAAGAAGGATAAGGAGTTGATGATGGAGGGAATAAATAATTGATGGATGGCCTGAAAATTCATAAAGAAAAAGATTGTACTAGCACAGATTGAAAACATGCAATGCATCTGTCACTCAAGATCTTATCGAGTTTCTTGAACAGTTAGATTCACCTTGTTCATAGCCAGTAGGTATCAGAGCCAGAACTTGATCATATATCATCCTGAAAATCTGTACTTCTCCATGCAATCATAGGTCACATTAATAGAAGCATAGGATTGGGAAGAAGAGTTATGCATATACTAACGAGATTAGCCTTCACTTAAAATACTGTTTTTATACTTAAAAAACAATTTTTGGAAAGACATTGAAAAATTGAACATCTTCAGAGAAGATAGACAGGTACAGTGACTCCTGGAGGCCATATCTTGCAAAGACCTGTCAAGGGAACTTGTATTCAAACCGAAGAAGATATTTGTATAGACAGAAAGCAACCTTCTGTACTCTGAAGAAGGGTATTCAGAAAGGTTAGCAATCTGGTGTGAGAACTTTGAAGAACCGCTGTAGAAAGAAGGATAAGGAGTTGATGATGGAGGGAATTAATAATTGATGGATGGCCTGAAAATTCATAAAGAACCCTTTTCAGGACTGCTCATCCACCTTCGGTTTCCACCTGTCACCCAGCTCTCACCTGTGACTCCAAGCAGCTGAAGCATGCTCAGTGGTCACTCCCAGTCAAAGCATTTTGGCTGATAGGTTTAACTAGGTTGTGTATAATCAGTAGACCTCAAACCCATTGTTGAGATTGGGAATGTCTACCCCAGGCATGTAAAAGTTGCCCCAGGGAGAATACATGAATGAGAACAATTTATTTCAGCATCCATGAAGGCAGCTGAAGCAGGCTTTGTGCAGTACTTAGAGTTTGGTCAGACATCAAAGGTAGCAAGGTCATCCACTGCATCTTGGGCCATTAATAATGACTTTTTGTCTTGTCACTGAATTTTGGTAACTCTGGAAGAGAACGATTGAGGCTTGTGGCTTTGTGAACCTCTGCTTCACTTAAATCCAGTTCACATCTAAGTCACAGAACTTCTTTGAAAACGAAGAATAAAAGCAACAAAGTGAAAGAGGGATGCTCCATGTTTCTCTTTGCTTAACAAAGAAACACTAGAATGATTAATTGGTAGAAGATGCGAAAGACTTCAACTTGATTAAATACTTGCTGATAATGAAAGGTGAGCCACTGTAGGGAAGAGGAAATGGAAAGATATAAGCATTTGTATAACACCAGGTACTGTACTAAGTGCCACATATTTGATTTACAACACATTTTGATTCACAACTCTGTTAGGAAGGTGCTAAGGCAGAGAGAAACTGACTTGCCCAGGTTCACACATTCAGACAATAAGTGTCTGAAGCCTGTGACTAGCAAAACAGTTTTCAAAAATTTTAATAGTAAAATGGTTCTAAGAAAGTCTGTGCTTTCTATCACTAGAGGTTTTCAAGTGGAGGATGGATAGCCCTTTATCAATTGTATTAAAAGGGATAAACTGTGAAAATCCTTCCAGGTTAGGAACTCTGTTATTCTGAGGTTGTTTCATCTTTGAAGTCTCATACTACTACAACTATAATTCTGGAAAATCCGATCCCCATGAAGCATAAGGATATTACAGGCAAGCAGAAATTCTGAAATGAAATCACTTAACTAGGAATGACCCTAAATGAAAGATGATTGTCAGATATCTCTTATGGCATCGTGGATGATAAGATGCTTATGAGATTAATCAAGGTCATTTATCATAATAATATTTCTCCTTACAAGAACAGAAAGAAGTGAATTGACTGCAGACCACTGGATATGGGATGCCCAGGGAGCATTTACAAGACATGTTCAGCCTATGAAGAGTTATACCTTACCAAGAGACCTTAGTACAGGAATAATTGGAAGAATCCTCTGGCCATGAATAACAGCTTCAAGGAATTCTTCTTGGATTAAATGTAAAGTGATCTTTTCTAATTCATCTCTGCACTGTAAAAGTCATAATAGGGCATAGCTGGTTTTATAGAGAGTGCCCACAGCAAAGAAACTGCAGATATGTTAAAGTTTTTCCAATAAAAGTTTTCACATATATAACACCTGAGGGTTTACAAAATATTTTTCTGCAACAATATTGTGAAGTAAATATTGTCAGAATTGTTGCAATTTTATTAACAAGAAAAAAAAGAGGGTGGGAAGTTAAATGGTTTATCTATGGCTACATAGCTACAAAGTATGAGAGGCAGGGCTTAGATATAGGTCTGACTCTAAGCTTGGTTTCATTTTTATTATATTGTTCCATTGAGGAATCTTTGAAATTTTCATGTAATTAGACAATTCTGTTGACATAAGTGCCTTTTACATTGAATCCTGTAATGCTAATGAGACTAAGGAAGTTCTTCCCCACCTATTAAATGGGCTTGCCAATTAAGGGGAGCTTGATTAGGGAAGATTTGTAGAAAGGCCTACAACTTTTGTTAATGAGGCAGGTTGTGATGCTATCTGGCTCTAAAAAGTGTAGAAATACTCTGAGGTGAGGTTTTACTTTGGGACTTACTGGTTGGGAATGTTTGTTTGGCCAGAGGAGACTCTGGACAACTGCTGAGGAGTACCCCCGCTTGTCTGTTGATCTATGATATATATATATATATACAGATATATATATATATACACGTATATATATATATATATATATATATATATATATATATACGTGTATATATATATGGCTCATGTCAGACTGTTGGAAGCTATGCCTATTGATTTTGATTTCTCTGTATTTTCTCTGAATTTCTGGATGGTGACTTTTTCCCCTAAACTAAGTGAATGATACATGTGCTTGATGAAAGTTATTGTTGACCCCCTCAAAATTTGCTTTCCTTTTATAAAAGCAGATCAAAGAACCTGTATAGCAGGCCCTCCTGTGTATGTCGGTTCCTTGCTTTTACAAATACCAATGATGTCAAAGGAGAAACTTTCTTGAAGTACCATAAGAAAATTTTTTTTCATGCTGGGACCATATTATGCAATAGTAATTTTAAAAAATGAATACAGCAATATTAACTGATCAATCATCCTAGTCTTAAATACATGTTGACTTCAGTAACACCAGTATTGGACTTAGGAAAAATATTGCAGAGCAGGATTCTAACTAGAATGAGGCCACTGGAATATTTCTTAATGTGCTACATTTAGAAGGTGCTGACAACTTCTTGGGCAATATTGAAATAACTGAACTGAGCATGTAGTTAGCAAATGTACTTAGTCATGACAGAAAGTGAGTATATGGCTTGTCTCCTCCTTCTGTCTGGCTGCTACTCCATGGAACACAGTAACCTATGTTTGGTCTTGAATGATGTGAAGACTTGAATTTGCCTCAAAAATTTGTGAATCTTGCCCCAAGTTAGAAAACACCAGTTATAGGTATGGTTAGCTATTCATACTCTACAAGGACATTTTAATTTCCTTTTAGAAACATGACCATTTATGAATACTGTTGCAGCAACTACAAAATCATGAGGAATCTTTCTATCTGTCCTAAGTATGACACAACTCATTTAACATTATTGTGTTCATTCAATTGTTAGATTGTTAAGGCTTTCTTCTGATAGTTCCTTTTACTCTTCCTTTCATCTGTTTTTCAGTCATAGTCCTATAAGTGATATTATTGATTCACAGGGTATGCAAAGTTTAATAGTTTTTTGACCATAGCTCTAATCACTTTCCAAAATGTCTGTGTTACTGGGTATGCATAATTTTACAGTCCTTTAGTTCCAAATTGTTCTCCTGAACGGTAGGACTTGTTCATAGTTCCACTCATATATTAATGCATTTTTATAAATTAATGTTAATTAATTAATACTTTACTGCACTAATGTATTTTTTCATTCACCCTCCATCATTGAATATTTTCCTGTTTTTGGTCAATTTTGTAAATCTGATAAGGATAATGTACTTCAGTGTTCTTTAACGTTGTATTTGTTTAATGATCTACAGCATTTTTATATGATTATTAACAGGTTGGATTTGTTTTTCTGAAAACTGATTATCAATATCCTTTTCTGATCATATCCTCTTAACGTTTGCATTTTATAAATGACCTTTCTGGAAATACAGTATCAAAAACTTCATGCAGTTATCTATATGTTGTCTAAAGTATTCGGAACCATTCCCCAAACTCCTATATGTTAGTATCTTCCCTCATCAACTCTCTACTTTGTATATCTCATGTATTTATTCACTTTGTATATTATGTACTTCCTTTATCTCCCATTAAATTACATACTTCTTGAAAATAGGATTTTTTCTTTCTTTGTATAATCACTTTGTATACCTACTTGTATACCAAACACCTAATAACATAGTATCTGGTACATAGTAAGAATGTAATAAATGCCTATTGATTGATTCATTGGTATTCATCTTTCAGATATCATTCTTCATTCAATTATTTAACATAATAGAGTGTTACATCAGAATCAACATCATCATCAATATGGCTAACTAAAATAAATCAGTAGGATTTTGCCAATGAAACAAATGTTCTGGAGAGACCATATGTAATTTCCTTTGTAAAAGCAACTCTCAATAAGGAAACTCCACCTCTGAGGGAAGATTGGCACCTATGTTGAAACCTATATTCTTAAAGAGGTGCCTAGAGGTCGTTGTGAAATTGTGACTTGCCCATCATCACACAGCTAGTACATGTTAGGAGCAAAATATATTGACTCTGCGATCAGCTCTCAACTGTGTTGTGGTCTCTAAGCACGAAACTAAGAAATTTCAATCACATAAAATATTAGTGTAAGATAACGCTTATAACTAATCTGTATATTTGCATGTACATATGCATTCCTGCACACTAGTAAATGTAAGTAAATGCATATCATCTGAGTGAATAAAGTGGGAGCTTAAGGAAATAATTTTGCATTTTAAGTCCTACCACTACATAGGACAAAAAGTACATCTATTCTAATTTAAAGTAAGTACATATGTTTTACACTAAACAACTGTTTTAGAAGACAGATTTCCTTAGCCCAAAAATTATATTGTTCTTAATTTGAAAGAATGTTCTCTTTGCTGATCTTACCCCAGTTGCCTCTAAATTTATACAGTTTTATTCCCTTTACTAGTCTATCACGAAGCTAAAAGTACAATTATGGCAACCACTCCCAGCTGGTAAACTAAAAGCAATATTAACTTTGCTGACTTGTATAACAGTGTGGTATTTATCTTTATAAAGCCATACTACAGAAAGTAGGAGGCACTACAGCAAATAAAGCTAACAGAGATGCAGGCTTTGTTTTATAAGGAAGGGAGAACAAATTTAGCATTTTGTAGTGAAAACTAGAGTGGAAAGTTTTACTTTAAGTAGTGCTTATTTAAATTGATTCTTAGACATCAAATGGAAGTTTCTAATAGAGAGAAAACAGTGACATTTATACAAAAGCTAAGCTTTCAAGTTGCTGCTCTCTTAAGAGCAGATCAGAGAAATTCAAGATTTTCTCTATTAATGACTTAATAGATATTTGCAAAATATCCTTTGAGAAATAAATGGTATTCTCAGTCCTATATACACTTTAGTATTTATATTATATTGTTCCTTCTTTTGAACTTCTATTTTTTTCTCTCTCTTCCAGTTTGTGATAATACACAAATTAAATAAAAGAAAGCACAAAAACTTTTTGGTTATTTATTATGTGTCTGAAAAGATTTTTTTAAATGTTATTCATCTTTTACTATTTGGCACCCCCCAAAAAAGTACATTACATTCCATACGCTACTGGGAAGACATTCCAATTTTCAAGCTGTTAATTGTAATTATTTTTGTCTTGATACAACTCAGGGACAATATTTTAAGGAAACAGAAAAATAAAACAGAGAAGATTGGTGAAACAACAGAGTTTCTCCACAGTGAGCTGACACCACATAAGCCTTCTAGATGAGTCAGAGCCAAACAAACAACAAACACAGCCATAGAAGATCAATAATAACTCACATGAGCAAGTAACAGGGAAAATGTGTCAAAGACTTCCTAGAACTGAAACTGTTTATTACTCTCTTCACACCCTCAAATCTATTTTTCAAGGACATAAACAGAACTTTTCCTCTAATTTACTGTAATGACATGACATGACATTACACTATCGCCACCACCACCACTGCCACAATGACCACTACTACTACTACCAGCATTCTCACCAATACCACCACTTCACTACTATGACACCACTTAACTGAGATGGCTTAAAACTACTGCTGTTGGACTTAGTCTAGGTAGAGATTGAGAAACTAGCCCTAGCCCAGAATCTCAGACCACAGAATTTTGCTTCAGCAAATTAGAACAGGATCATAGACTCAGATGCCAAAACTCTTATCTACAGGATCTACAGGATACATGCAGAGGAGATGTCTCTTGCCATCAGGAACTCATCTATGCATGATATTGACAACATCCATACCCAACCTCCTATTTCTGTAGTGTTTAAAAGAGAACAGACACCTCACTCTGACCTTCACAGGACTTTCAACGATTAGATTCCAGTTCAAAATATATTACATTCTTTGGCAAAAAATATCCTGCCTAGTCTTCTAATTTTGATGACACAGAACTCCTGAATACATCTGCTCTATGCATTTTTAACCTTAAAACCCTTAGTTATACCATTCTAAAAGCATCATCTGATCTTCAATCCTTTTTCACTGTCTTCAAAATACCTATATTATAGTTAAGACACTTCTGTTTATTACAGACTATTTATTTTTATACTCTGAATCTTTT
>CM053773.1:5061301-5086389 GCA_028658325.1 Potorous gilbertii
AGTGCCAGGGAGTGGAGCCAAGATGGCAGAGTAGAAAGACACACATTTGGTAGCGCCGAACCCACAGTCCATGGATTTACTCTAAAAAGAACTCCCAACAAATTCTGGAACAGTGGAAGCTGCACAGCAACACAGTGAAGGAGATTTCAGTTCCAGAGAGCCCTGGAAAACCAATTCCAAAGGTCCATCGAGCCCTGGTTGGGAGCGGAACCCTCCCCTGCCCTGGCCGCAGGGCACAGAGAGGAGTGAGCAGATCAGAACAGGCATCAGGGACAGAATCTCCAGCAGCCGCGAAGGTCCCTCCACCCACGGACTCACAGGTCAGTGAGAGAGACAGGCTGAGAGGGGAGCGGGGTGTCTCCGGGACTCAGGCCCTCTCAGGAGGCAGCAGCAGAGGCAGCAGCAGCCAGAGGCTCCCAGAGCAGGCAGGAGCCTGGCAGCAGCTCCATTACACAAGGTCTCTGCATAAACCCCGTGAGGGAACTGAGCCTGGGCACCTGAGCACCAGCAGATAAGCTCCCATTGAAGAGCAGCCAGACCTTCCACTGAAAGCCCTGAGGCTGGGGGGGCAGCATTTGAATCTCAGACCCCAAGCACTAGCTGGGCAGATTTAGGCCAGGGGTGGAGAGGACTCTGAGAAGTCAAGTAACTAGCTGGGAGCATTTGAATCTTAGACCCCAAGCACTAGCTGGGAAGATCTAGGTGGGGGTGGAGAGGAATCTTAGAAGTCAAGTAATTGGCTGGGGAAATGCCCAGAAAAGGGAAAAAAACTAAGAGGATAGAAGGTTATTTTCTTGATCAGATGATTGTGCCATTCGTCTCTGACGAAGAAGAAAACTGCTTACCGTTAGGTAAAGACATAGGAATCAAGGCCTCTGTAATCCCAAACATCTGAAATAGGTATCCCATGGGCTCAGGCCATGGAAGAGCTCAAAAAGGATTTTGAAAATCAAGTTAGACAGGTGGAGGAAAAACTGGGAAAAGAAATGAGAGAGATGCAAGAAAAGCATGAAAAACAGGTCAATACCTTAATAAAGGAGACCCAAAAAAGTGCTGGAAAAAAACAAACATAGTGCCAATATGATATTCAAAGCATCTAAGGTGCCTATGAATATGCTGGTGTAATTGTGAATTGCAAAATGTAGCAGATTCTTTACATGGGATATAGGACCAAAATATTTATTTAAACACCAGAAAGCAAAATGAATCATAGTAGCAAAGAAATCTGTAAACAATAGCAATTCAAGGGGAACCACCACACCCAAGTTTTCCCCTTCTAGGGCTTTTCCACAAACGAATACTCAGCTTGCTGCCTACTTCTTCTCTCTCCTCCCTCAGCTCTAATTGCTGGGACTAACTTCATCTCAGCTCTGCTCCACTGCTTTAGCAAGCTCACCACACACTTATATGACTCAGGCTTCCATGTGACTCAGGTAGGTCCCATGGGGCTATTAATGGAAGGGAAATGTACTCTTATTATGCAAAAATACATTAATAATGCAGCTCTCTTTGTGAAAGCAAAGAACTGGAAATTGAGGGGATGCTCATTAATTGAGTGAGGATGGCTAAATAATTTATAGTATATGATTGTGATAAAAAACTACTGTGCTATAAGAAATGATTTTAGAAAAAATGGAAAGGTTTGCATGAGATAATAGAGAATGAAATGAGCAGAACAAAGAAAATGTTGTATACAGTAAAAGTGACATGGTTTGAAAAACAACTGTGAGTAATTAATATTAAGTATTCTATACTGTAAATGCTCAAATGAAATACAAAAGAAAATACTATCAACCTCCAGAGAAGTATGCTTAATATACTTTCACACACACACACACACACACACTTGTATCCGTTTGGAAATGATTTGGTCAATTGGAGGGGAAGGTAAGAAGGAAATGGTTTTGACCTTAAAGTGGAACAAAAATTAAGTGTAAAAGTATATAATAATAAAAATAATGATAATGTGAAATAGCCCCAAGAGTACATTAAAGTTAATCCAGAAATGATAAATGTATCAAACTCCATTCATGAACATGGGCAACAATCTCCAACCAATGTCTTTTGGTGAGCACGCATTTAAAAAGAAACAAGAACGAAATGAATGAGGGGAAAAATGAAGCAATGAATTTCAATATCCTCTTTCAGTTGCACAAACTATGTGTCACATTTCATTAGAACTCTTTTTGTGCTGAAAAGATACTTCCACTTCAAAGCTGAGTTAATCCACATGTGCTTGACTCACTGGCCGTCTCATGCTCAGGTGATCCTGGTTTATTTATTAGTTTAATGGTTTTCTTAGTTTCTTTTTATTACTATCTCTTTTTATTTTCAGGATCCATCATTTCTGTTCAATTGGAAATTTTTAATTTGGTCTTTTTCAAGTATTTTTTAGTTGTGTGTCAGTTTTGTTGATCTACTCTTTTAGTCTGTGTTTTCTATCATAACGTGACTATATGAATATATGCTTTGCATGACTGTAAAAATACTTCCTATGTAAAATTGATTCCTTCCAAATGAGGGTGGAGGGTAAGAAGGAGATAATTTAGAAATCAAAATTTTAAAAATGAATGTCCAAAATTATTTTACATGTGATTTGAAAAAAATAAAATATTTAAAGGGGGAAAACAAAATAAATGTGACAAATCTTAATTTGTGTTTCTTTAAATTTAATTTAGTTTGCTTATCCTTAGCCAACATATTTAAGATGATAACTGGACAAATATTCAAAGCCTTTCTGGAAAACACACAAAGCTTTTCCTTTTCTGACACAACATTCTGAAACCCAGATAGCTTAGTAGCCCAATAGACAAAGAGTTGACCCTGTATTTAGGAAGACCTGAATTCAAAACTGGACTCAGATAATTCTTATCTTTGGGATACTGGGAAAATCACTTAACCTCTCCCTGCTTCAATTTCCTCAACCACAATACAGACATAACAGCGGTAACTACTGACTTGGATTATTGTGAGGATTAAATGAGATAACATTTGTCCATTTCATAGTTGCTATCACATAATAAGTACTTTAAGGCAAAATATAAAGTGAAAATTAGTAGCTTGGGTTATGTTCATTTTAGTAGCTTGGGATATGTATATTCAAAACCCACATGATTCTCTATATTTTCAAATTCATTTTTTGGAGGAGGAGCTTAGGTAGGAAAGTGATGAATCATGATTTCATCAATTTATGTCACTCTCAAGTGAAACTCAAGATTGCCTAAATAGATGAACATCTACATTTTAGAGTTTTAGAGAGTTGCTTCGGAGAAATGAGCAATTTGGTGACTTGCAGATCATTTCAGGGTCAGGATGTGTCTAATTTAGCCTGTGAACTTAGGTCTTCCTGACTCCTAAAACTGCTATATTTTTTTTCCTGTCTTACTAAAGTTTAATCAAAATACACATTAAAAATTCATTGTGGAAGCAGAGCCAAAGGGCAGAATAGAAGGACAGATCTGCTGTAGCTCTCCCCCAAATGCCCCTAAAATACCTGTAAAAATGACCCTAAACAAATTCTTGAGCAGTAGAAGCCACAAAATGACAGAGTGAAAGAGATTTCAAGCTCAAGAAAGCTTATCACACCAGACTCAGAGAGGAGCACAGCCCATGGAGCACATCCCAGCCATGCAGCATCAGCAGGGACAGGACTGGAGCAAGTTTCAGGGCATGGGATCCCAGATAGTATCTGTGGTTTTCAGATTCCTCAACCCACAAATACCAGACACAGCTTCAAAAGTGAGAAAGCTCTTTCATCTAGGTGAGAAGAGAGCAGGATCCAGCCTGCAGGAATGTTCATTTTTGGAGCCTTCTTTCTAAAGACCCTGGAAAAATCAACTGATGTGATTCTCAGCTCTGAGTGGCAGCACTGGGGTAAGGAGGAGCACTGCAGGGGTAGAGCCAGAGGCATTTGTGGAGAGGGAACCATACTCACAGATCAAGGGCAGAAAAGTTTGTGGTTGCTCCTAGACCAGAGTGGAGGCCAGGAGAGGAGCAAACTCCTCTCCTTGATTGTGCCACCTTGGAGGAACTAGGAACTTACATGTCCCTGGAGTATACTCTCCATTCAACAAAGGACTCAAAAGTCAAGTAACTGGCTGGGAAAATGCCCTCAAAGAAGGAAAAATAAGACTATAGAAGGTTACTTTCTTGGTGAACAGTTATTTTCCTCAATCATTTTGGATGAGGAAGAACAAAGCATACCATTAGAGAAAGACATCAAAATCAAGGATTCTTCATCCAAAACCTCTAAAGTAAATTTACAGTGGTCTTAGGCCATGGAAAAGTTAAAAGGGCTTTTGAAAATAGAGTAAGAGAGGTGGAGGAAAAATTGGGAAGAGAAATGAGAGTGATGCAAGAAAATCATGAAAAGCGAGTCAACAGCTTGCTAAAGAAAACCCCGAAAAATGCTAAAGAAAATAACACCTTTAAAAATAGACTAATCGAAATGGCAAAAGAGGTTCAAAAAGACAATGAGGAAAAGAATGCTTTAAAAAGCAGAATTAGCCAAATGGAAAAGGAAGTTCAAAAACTCACTGAAGAACATAGTTCTTTAAAAATTAGAATAGAGCAGTTGGAAGCTAATGAATTTAGGAGAAAGCAAGAAATTACAAAGCAAAATAAAAAGAATGAAAAAATAGAAGATAATGTGAAATATCTCACTGGAAAAAGAACTGACCTGGAAAATAGATCCAGGAGAGACAATTTAAAGATGAGAGGGCTACCTGAAAGCCATTATAAGAAAAGGAGCCTACACATCATCTTTCATGAAGTTAGAACCAGAGGGTGAAATAAATAGTGAAGGAATCCACCAATCACCTCCTGAAAGAGATATGAAAAGAAATATTGTAGACAGATTCCAGAGTTTCCAGTTAAAGAGAAAATAGTGTAAAGAGTCAGAAAGAAACAATTCAAGTATTGTGGAAATACAGTCAGGATAACACAAGACCTAGCAGCTTCTAGAGTAAGAGATCAAAGGACTTAGAATATGATATTCCAGAAGTCAAAGGAGTTAGGACTAAGACCAAGATGCATCTACCCAGCAAAACTGAGCATAATATTTCAGGGGAAAAACTGGTCATTCAATGAAACATTCCAGCATTCTTGAAAAGAACAGTGCTGAATAGGAAATTTGACTTTAAAACACATGAATCAAGAGAGGCATGAAAATGTAAACAGGAAAGAGAAATCATAAGGGACTTGCTAAAGTTGAACTGCTTACATTCCTACATGGAAAGATAATATTTGTAACTCTTGGGACTTTTCTCAGTATTTGGGTAGTTGGAGGGATTATAAACATATATGTTCATATGAGAGAGGGCACAGGGTCTGTTGAATAGGAAGGGATGAATAAATAAATATATAAAATTAAGGGATGAGAAAGGAATATATTGGGAGGAGAAAGGGATAAATGGAATAGGGTAAATCATCTGTCCTAAAAGAGGCAAGATAAAACTTTTTCCATGGAGTGGAAATGGAGAGAGGTGAGAGGAAAAAAAGTGAAGCTTACTCTTATTACATTTAGCTTAAGGAGGGAATAACATGCACCCTCAATTTGTTATGAAAATATGCCTTACACAACAGGAAAGTAGGGGAGAAGTGGAAAAGTATGCTGTGGGGTGGGGGAGTGATAGAAAGGAGTGAAATGGGAGGAGGGAGTAATTACAAGTAAACCCTTTGGGGAGGGACAAGGACAAAAGAGAGAATAGAAAAATAGAAAAGAGGATAGGATGGAGGGGAATATAGTTATACAAGTCTTTTGCATAACTACACATGTATAGCCTATATTGAATTGCTTGCCTTCACAGTGGGGATGAGTGGGGAGCAAGGAAAGGAGAAAAGTTGGAACACAAAAATTTAGGAACAAATGTTGAAAATTGTTTTTGCAGGCAACTGAGAAATAAGAAATACAGGTAATGGGGTACAGAAATCTCTCTTGTCCTACAAGAAAAGAGAGAAGATGGGGTAAGGAAAGAAAGGGGTGTGATTGAAGAGAGGGCAGATTGTGGAAAGGGGTAATCAGAATGCATGGTGTCTTGGGGGTGGGAGGAGTGGTGGGATGGGGAGAAAATTTATAACTTAAAATCTTGTGGAAATGAATGTTGAAAACTAAAAATAAATTTAAAAAATAAAATATATATAAATAAAAAATTCATTGCAATATCAAAGTCATAAATTTAAGAGAGATCACATAATGAAAATAGTCATTTTTGGTTGGGCAGATAGCTTCTTACTGGTAACTTCCAAATCCTCAAAAGTCCCAGTTATAGAACATTAAAATTGCAAGAAATTAGAGAATATCGTCTAGAGTAACCAATCCATTTTATATATAATGGAATTCTGGCTTGAAGAAGTTAAGTTAAATACAAAGATGATATCAATCAGAAAAAAATTACTAAAGACCCTCTAAATTCCAGGCATTGTGTTAGAAACTGAGGTTTCAAAAAAAGGGAAAAAAAAAATAAAGCAGCCCTCTTATTCAAGGACATTGCAGTCTATCAGAGTAGAAAATAAACAGACACAGACACACAAAACTATTCATAATACACAAATTTTTTTCTTCTGTTCCTATGTTTATATGTAGACATACACATACATATGCTCATATATACACAACACAAACACACATAATATACATATATGTGTACATGTCTGTATACGTATGTGTATACATGTGTGCATGTGTGTACATGCATACACACATATATGCATACATAGTCTTAAATGTCTGTGGCAATATGGTTTAGTTAAAATCCAATTATTTTTGATTGCTTAAAATAAGAATATTCCAACTTTTCCTTTTCTGAATCAACTTTCATCTCAATAAGTCTCTGTAAAAGATGACAGTAATGAATAGTTTGAATGAAATAAAGAATATACTTTCTGTTATTAATACAGTAGAAAGTCCTCAGCTAAATGAAATAATATTTTATAACAAGGCAGGTCCCCTCATATGAACATCAAATTGATTCTGGAACTTTGAGTTGCCCTTTAGGGGCAACTTTGTCTCCAAACTTTATGGGGGTTATTGAAAACCATGCTATAAACTATTAAGAAAGAAAAACTGATCCATGACCTATTTAGATTGGAAATAATTGGAAGGGTTCATGATGGTATATGTCATCCTTTTATGCCTTTATGTTTTGACTGAGTTAAGCAGTAGCAGGTGTAGACATTCCCCTGATTTGAATGGAGCTCTTCTCTGGAAGCAATATTAGGCTATTTAGGCCAGGTGAGGTATCAACTAATATTTAAATTTCATCCAATTAGCTGGAATTGCTCAGAGCTTTTTTCTTTATTTTTTAAATTTGTATGGAATTTTTAATAAACTTGCATAGAGATATTAAGCTAGGAATTGCACAGAAAGTCTGTATCACTACAAATCCTCCTTAAATATATTCCATCTCTTCAATAAATTGTGGCTTTTTACTCAATGGAGTTCAGTCCACCTAGCCTCCCATATTTCCACTCGTTAAGGATTCTGAGAGTTTGCTGGCTTAAAAGACATGGTCTCTTTTGCCTTGAGATCACAAGATCGCAAAGCTACAAGAAAATCACTACAATAAACCCATAAAGCAATTTTTAAAAAGTAGATTTTCTGGTCATCTAAAATACTGCCAGATTTGTATTAACCATATGTTCCCTTTTCTAGAGGGCAAGGAGGAGACTCTAAAACCAGGATAAATGATAGGTTGAGTATATGTTCTTGGTGATGAACAGTGGGTTAAGGAACTTTGATCACTATGTTCAACCTCTTTAGCACTGACTAAAGAAACCTCTGAGATATGTAGCATTGATGGATATAAAAAAAATACTAAAGCCTCTTAGCCTACAACTGGGAAATCAAAAATGATTATTGTAAACACAAACATTAATGAGTTCAGAGAGGCTAACCTTGAAGCAATGCCAACAAATGAAATGATACAAATACTTTGAGACACCTTCTTAAATGAGGCAGCATGTGGAGATAAAAGAAAAGTAGTAAATCTAGGTCAAGATGCGAACTATATACCTTAGGTCCCCAACACTGAAACACAACAGGAAAGCGGGGGAAAAGGAATTTTAAATGGCTGAAAATGTTACTTGATCATTTTTGCCAGGTCAATTATTTATCTTTATGATTCTGCTGTGTTTTGAGGCAAGGAAGGTGCTCATGTCCTGTGACTTTATGCCTTTATACAAGACGTCTTTAATGAGTTTTGGCTTTATCACTACCTTTTATCATTCCTGGAAACCTTGAAATTCCAACTCAGAAATTTTCTTCTTCCAGAGACCTTTGAAGGAGATGGTTATAATATAATAATGACAATAAAGGAAGGCCTAATATTTACACAATGCATTACAGTGTGAAAAAATACTATATACATATATATATATATATATATATATATACATATACACATATATATGTATATATATATATATATATATGTATATACTCTCATTAAAAAAATCCTGTGAAGTAGATGCTATTATTATTATTTCCATTTTAAAGATGAGTAAACTGTTAAAACTGTGTCCCCTGAGAAAAGTCTGCTCAGACGCCTTCGGTCTATACGTGGAGTCTACCCCTTCATTATGCTGCCTTGGGGCCAGCCTTCTCGGAGGAGAAGACTTCCTGCCACAGATGCACTGGTACTCTTAGCCTTCCCAAGCCTGCCCAGCACGATGTGTTACCTGAGGATAGGCTGTTTCCATGTGTCCCATAGCAACCTTTTTATCCTTTTCATCAATTCCTCTTACCACCAGATTCTGCATTCACATACCCCTCAATGCCTACACTTCAAATTTTCATTGTTAATTCTACCCAGACCTTCCACTCTACCCTCTGGAATGTTTGTTCCATAAGGAATAAACTCTCCTTCATTTGAAATCTATTCCTCTCCTATTCTCTTCATCTATTAGCTCTTGCTGAAAACTGGCTTTCCCCTGATGGTACAGCCTCCCTGGACTTCCAGACTCCTTTTGACTACTAGCTATACCTTGACTCATTCTCCTTAGCTCAATAGGCAAAGTGGGGGAGTTGGAATGGGGAAAGTGGGGGAATGTTGTTTCTGATTGCCACTGACAAGTTCTCTTCCTCTTTCCCTTATTAAATCTTCTCTTGAAATTCATAGTTTATAAAAATCCTTGTAGCAATTATTTGCAGACCACTGTCACCACCACCACCACCAATAATAAAATCAATCCCAGTCAAACCATTTCCCTTCATTCATCAATGAGTTTCTTATCCCACCTACAAATTTCATCTCCTCTCCAAGTGCTGTCCTCATAGTAGAGATTTCAACATGCATAGAATTCTCCCCTCAAACATCCTCTCATTTCCTCAATCTATCAGTCACTCCCATTACCTACTTCAGCCACAAATGTACTACCTT
Source organism: Potorous gilbertii (assembly GCA_028658325.1). Taxonomy (NCBI): domain Eukaryota; kingdom Metazoa; phylum Chordata; class Mammalia; order Diprotodontia; family Potoroidae; genus Potorous; species Potorous gilbertii. The sequence goes on from CM053773.1 coordinate 5,070,679, forward strand.
CATGTTCAAGAATTCTGAAGTCCCCTTATCTGATCATAATCTGCTGAACTTTCATCTCACCTTTCCTTACATAACCCTACTCTTCATCCTTACCAATCTCTTGATTCCCCAATTCTTTCCCAGGTCATTTCCCCTAGATACTCTCTCCTCTTCTCCCCAACTTGACTCCTTGGTGAAATAATCCACCTCTACACTTTTCTTCTCTCCTGGATCCCTCCCCTCCTCACCCTATTGCTAACTATGCCCAGCCAACCCTGTTTCAATTGCTCCCACCATTTCTTGCCTTCTTACTGTACATATGCTGATGAATCAAGATGGAGAAATCATGCATTCTCACAGTATCCACTACAAATTTACATAGTTGTTCAGTCATGCCCAATTCTTCACAAGTCTATGGACCAAATTATACCAGTTCTGTCCATGAAGTTTTCTTGGCAAAAATCTTGGAGTTCTTTACCATTTCCTTCTCCTGTGGATTAAGACAAAGAGAGTTTATGTGACTTGATCGGGTTCACATGGATGGTAAATGTCTGAGCCTGAATTTGAACTCAGGGTTTTCCTGACTCCAGGCACAGTGCTCTATCTTCTGAGTAACCTAGCTACCTCAAATTTATGTTACATAATCTAACTGGGCCATCATTAGTATTAGGCCATCCTACTATATCTCACTTTCTTATTATCCAACTGTCCACAGTGACACTCCTAAACCCTTTCCTCCCTCCTCAAACTTCCCGTGACTTTCTCCTTTGACTCCACTCTCTCAGCTAAGGACTTTGCCTCATATTTTAAAGAAAAAAAATGAGACTATTCACCATTAATTCCTACTTCTCTCCCTCTTTCTGATTTTCTATCACTCAGGTACCTTCCAATACTTTCTCCTCCTTCACCCCTTTCACATGATGAAGTGGACTTACACCTTACCAAAGTTAACCACTCTGCTTATTCAAGTGATCCCATTCATTCTGTGTCCTCAACAGATTGCCCTTTCTGTCATCCCCACTCTCTCCTTATTTTCAGTCTCTCCCTCCCTACTGGGTCATTTCCTGCTGTGTACAAACATGCCCATGTTGTTGCAATGCTGAAATAATCCTGCACCTAATCCTTTCATCCTTGCTAACTCTCAGCTATTTCTCTTCTGTCCTTTGTAGCTAAATTCCTTGAAAAGGCTATCTACAATAGGTGCTTCCACCTTTTCACCTCTCATTTCCTTCGGGACACCTTATAATTTGTTTCAACCTTATCATTCCACTAAAACTGCTCTCTCCAAAGTAACTAACAATGTCCTACTTGCTAAATCCAATGGCCTTTACTCAGTAGCCATTTTCTTTGACCTTTCTTCAGCCTTTGACCCTGCTGACCATTTTCTCTTCCTTGTTATCCTCTTCTCTCTAGATTTTTCAGACACTACTTCCTCTTGATTTTCCTCCTATCTATCTGACTGCTCTTTCTCTGTTTCCTTTGCTGGATCCTCCTCCAGATTATGCCCTCTAACCAAAGGAATTTCTCAGGGTTCTGTCCTGGTTACTTTTCCTTTCTCCCGCTTTGCTACTTCATTTTGTTATCCCATCAGCCTCCATGGTTTTAATTACACTCTTTATGCTAAAGATTCTCAAATTTAACTCCCCTACATCAAAATCTCTACTGACTTCCAATCTCACAACTCTAACTGCCTTTCAGACATTTCAAACTGTATATCCAAGAGACACCTTAAACTCAATATATCCAAAACAAAATTCATTACCTCCCTTCCCCCCAACAGTCTTCTGCCACCTTCCCTATTATTGTATAGGGTAACACTGTCCTCCCAGTTCCTTAAACTCACAATATAGGGCTCAAACTGGATTCCTCACTGGCATCACTGTAGTGTAGTACCTCATTATTTTGTGTCTCAATTATTAGAATAGTCTGATGGTAGGGGTATGAGGTGTTCAGGAGGACTAGTACTTCTGATGTGAGGGTTTGCTAACCAACCCCTTTTCAGGGCTGCTCATCTACCAACTGATTCACCCAACTCAAACAAGCAGTAGCATGTACAGTGACCACACTCTGGCAAACTATATATGCTAAAATAGGCTGAAGGTAAGTGAGAATCTACAAACCCATTGGTAAGTTAGGGGAATGTGGAGTAGATGAAGACTTCCCTTGGTAAAATGGGTGCATGAGAACAAAATTTTTAAAGGCCAAATCTGTGGCTGAAGCAGGGGCTATGGAACACTTAGATCTTGGTCAGACATCAAAAACACAAAAATCATCTATTGCCTCTTGAGCCATCACCAGTCATCTAGATTTTTGTTCTGCCATTGGACATTGTCTAAGGAAGAAAGAGGAAGGTGGATGACTTTGTTCAACTCTGTCCCACTTAAATCCAATTTCATACAGAAGTGAAGATATCATCCATGATTTTATTGGTTTTAATCAAAAATGAAGAACAAAATTACCTGATGGTGAGTCAGCACATCTCAAGTCTATTTCCACTGTAACCCTCTGTTCTTCTTTGTCAACCATTAAGTGATTTTGCTAAAGTGCTATTATGGTCATGTTGTCACCTTTATTCAATAAATCCAGTGGTTTCCTATTGCCTCCAGGTGCAAATGCGAAATTATCGGTTTGTCATTCAAAGTCTTTCATATCCTAGCCCATCCTAACTTTCTGTTCTTACACCTTACTCACTACTAAATAATTTTCAATCCACTGGCAGTGACCTTCTCCCTATTCCACGAGCAAGAGACTCCATCTTTTAGTCTTAGGCATTCACTCTGGCTGTCCACCATGCCTGGAATGCCTTCTCTCTTTCCCTTTGACTGTTGCCCTCTCTGGCTTCCTTGAAGACACAACTAAAATCCTTTCTGCTACAGGTGACTTTCCCCAAATCCTGTAATTCCAATAATTTCTCCCTTGTCTTTTCCTCTTTATCCTGCATAGAATTTGTTTTGTATATTTACATGTTGTGTCCTCCCAGTAGATTGTAAGCTGCTTGAGGACAGGTGCTATCTTTTGCCTCTTTTTGTACCCCTATGGTTTAGCACAGCATCTGACACCTAGTAAGTTCTTAATAGATTTTTATTGAATGAATGAAATGAATTAAGTTAAGTGACTTAACCAGTCTCTTAGCTCACACAAATAGTTGTGTCTGAGTCAGGATGTGAACACAGGTCCTCTTGAATCCAATTCCAGCTCCTATCTATCAAAGTATCTAACTGCCTTGGACCAAAAACATCAACAATACTTTAAAAAAATATTGATGTTAATAATTAAAATGATGATAATTGTTTTTGAATAAATCTTATACTGTAAGCTCATCTTGAGCATGCTGACTCTCCAAAATTATCTTTCAATGATGATGCCTGACAAAATAAAAGTGATAATGTTGCAGAAGAGGATGGAAAAAAAAGGACAAGTTTTGTAGGACCTTAGCATTTGGAAGTCATTTTAGATATATTAGCTGATTTGATCCTGATACCATCTTATTCCCACAAATTTTGATTCAGAAAAAAGAGATGTTGTTAATATTAGATCAGACTGACAGGCACATTTTTGCTAATCTGACATTTTAAATTTCTGAGGTTTAGTCACCTAGCAAAACACACACATACACACACAGATGAATGTATATATGTACATATGGATATTGCATGTACATATTTAAACCCTATATTACCTGTTTCATACATTTGATCCTAGTAGAACTATTTCAGTAGAAAGATAAATTTATAGTTAGAGGACCTAGAGATCAAGCACTTATACTCCCTTTTATCACCTGAGTGACCTTGGGCAAATCACAGTAACTTCTCTGGGTCATAGTTTTCACACTTGCAAAATCAGGGGCCAGTATTAGAAGGCTTCTGGACCTATACAAATCTAAATCTAAGGTCCAATGAACTATATACAAAATTACCTTCTAATTCCAGATTTAAATGGCAATTATCTGATAAATTCATTCTGAAAAATCTGTTTTTGCTTGAACTGAAGAGACAATTGATATGCAGAAGGTGACTAATAGTATAATAGGAGAAGATTCAATCAATTCTCTCCAAATTAGGTACCTATACATTTTTAATTTATAAAATAATCATTAGTTATATATGTCATGTAATATTAATGTATTGTTTCTTTGAAGGTATGATATTCAATAATATAGTTATTACTGGAGTCAGGTAAAGACTAGAAGTCTTTGTTTCCTCTTCCTGCTAGGTTCTGTGTATGATAGCATTAAATTATTGAGCACAATTTCTCTTTATAAACCACTAATACTAAGAAAATACTACTTAATATTGTCTCTATATCAGACATATAACTCTATAACAATACATAAACATATACATATATGTTTGATATGCACAAATAAGCAAAGTATGTAAATTACTCTACATATTGTTAAGATTTTCATTATTGATGGGGAAGTGTTCCACAGCAAAATCAATATGAAAAAAATAAATCAGAGTTTCCAGTTCTTGATATATATTTTTTTCCTAGACTCTGGCTATTGCTGCTATTTGAAAAGCATATTGCTATTTTTCATGGGGTTATTACATATAGTGACCTTCATCAACAAATCAATTAGCAGTTATTGTATTAAGTGCCACTTTTGTAAGAGGTTTTGTGCTAAGTGCTATGTATACAAAGACATAACCAGACATTTTATTAAGAGCTGAGGATACAAAGAAAAGCAGAAATAATCCCTACCCTGAAGGAGCTCACATTCTAATGAGGGAGACATTGTGTAAATAACTGCATATATATAATAGATTGTAGATAGACAGAAATAGATAGATAAACATATAGATGTACATATAAAGGTAGATATATAATGAAGGTTTAAAGATTAGAAAAAGAGAGAGAGAGATGGACATAGAAATAGAGACTGAGAGACAGACAGTTTTGAAGGAAAGATGTGAGAATATGGAGGACTAAGAAAAACTTCCCCAGAAGGTAGAATTTGAGCTGAGTTTGAAAAGAAAAGAGAGAAGAGGAAAAGAAGAGATAAACTATCAGGTTTGATATATAGCAGGTAGATTACATGGCGAGGAAAAAATGTCAAGGAGATTGGAAAAATGAGAGAAAACCAGATTATGAATACTTTGAATGCCAAGTAGAGAGTTTCATATTACATCCTGAATAAATAGGATACCATTGTAATTTATTAGAAAACATTGTCAGCACTGTGACTTAGAAATATTGCTTTGGTAACTTAAGGGAGGATCTCTGAGATCTATGGGACAAGGAGAAGTGTCACAAGAGTCAGTTTTTCTCTGTTAGATAAGAAGTGATAAAAGAATAAAACAGGAGTTGTAATCAAGTGATGGAGAATATACAAAATATGACAAAAGTTAGAAATTACAGGATTTGACAATGAGTTGGATGTATTATGTAATGAATGAGGAATCAAGGATGACATCAAGGTTATGACCCTGGGTGACTAGGAGTTGGTGGTGGCCCCAAAGTTAATTGAAAAGTTAATGAGATTAGTTTGGAAGATACTGTGTTTTAGATGACAATAAGACAACTAATCAAGATATCCAAATGGTAGTTGGTGATGTAGATCTGGAGCATCGGAGGCAGAGCAAACCTCAATTTACAGATCGGGTAATCATCAGCAAAGAAATGACAATCAAATCCAGGAAAGTTGATGATATTATCAATGACATAGAGTAAAAAGAGGAGGGAACTGAAGACAAAGCCTTAGACAACACCTGCAGTTCATGGGCATGACATGGATGAACATGCAACAAAGGAGAGGGAGAAGTGGTATGATAGATAAAAGAGGAATTGGGGGGAGCAATCTCACTAAAACTCCGAAAGAAAGGACTATACAGTTATTTTTTTTAAGTTTAATTCAGTTCAATTAAATTTGATCAAACCTAAAGATACAAGGGTGGATGGTGGGGTAGATACACAGATAAATTAATACAAAATATATTTCAATGTAGGACATTAATAGCTGAAGGAATCAGTAAAGGCTTCTTGTAGGAAATGATACTCCAGTTGGATCTTAATAGGAAAGGTGTCCACTGGTTTGAATTATGAGGAAGAACATTTCATTCTATAGAGAGACATGACATTGGATAATATATATTTTTATTTGAGGGACATACAGAGGTGTGGGAATTATTGGAACAATTAGGCTAATTTGGCTAAAATGAAGAGTGCATTATAGGCAGTATGTGTAGTCTGGAAATATCAATTGAAATTAGATTGTGAATGGCTTTAAATTGTGTGTATTAAACAAATCTTTCCTTGGAACTCTGTCCTTTTTTTAGGTGGTTGATTTAAACACCACACACGTGGGCTAAAATGAAGGGGACATTTGGGGAAAAAAAGAGACTTTTCTTCGGACATATTTAATATGCTAACTACAATAAAAGCATGCTTTCATGGTGAAGAATTATACACACAGACACATGTGGGTGTGCCAAACATCATGCAAACAATGTCAAACCATGTAAAACAAGGAATTGTATTAAAGTACACATACAGACATATTCCATATGAATGCATACACATTTATATATATGCATATACACGTATTTTACATCTACATATGCATGCATATTTATGTGTATATATAAAATTGAATATGTGTGTATTTATATACATATATATGTAATTTCACTGCATAAAATTTTAAGGCAGATTGTATGGCAATAAATTGTTATTTTTGCTTTTTTCCTTATTAATTTCTATATGACTATAATCTTCAGAAGAGTATTAGTAAATGACTACTAATGGAAAAAGGTGTTAATGGAATGACTATATAGAGATTTTTGCCTAGTGCATTGGTTATCATGAATGACAATGCCATATATATGTGTTTACAATATGCATATATATGCATACAAAATATATATATATATGTACATCACCTACATACATGTATATGTGTGTGTGTTTGTGTATGAATGTATATATACTCCAAATTTATGTGTGTGTGTTTGTGTATGTATATATATATATATATATATATATATATATATATACTCCAAATCTATTATCATATATATATATGTACATATGTACATATATATATATGATAATAGATTTGGAGTTGCAAGGGACCTTAGAGAACAACAATCCCAATATTTTATGATTAGAAAACTGAGACACAGGATGATCAGGTGATTTGTTTAGGGTAATAGCTATTATGTGTCTGAGCAGGATTTGAATCTAAACGTTCCTGGCTTCAAGTCCAATGACTATGCACTATACTTTCTGCCTCAGACACTGTAGTGCCAATGAGAAATTCACAGTGCCCATGGAAGCCATGAATATCAGGGCACAATTCTGAATCACGATAAACAAGTGACTCTCTATATGGAAGCCAGAGCCAAAACATTATTCAGACACAGAAAGCCCAATCCATCATTATAACAACAATCTATGCATAATAGCAATGCAGAGAACAACACCATCCCCAAGCCTTCTCCCTGCTAGGCTTCTCACAAATCATAAGCAGCTCCCTTAAACAAAATCACAATCTTTTTCACTCATGCTAGTTAGCTGCCTACTTCTGCCTCTCACTACTGTCATGACTAACTTCCTCTCAGTTCTGTTCTAGCTCCACATCTTCCTGTTCTACCTTTTCTTTTCTACTCATTCATCCCACCACAGGTTCAATGGGACTCAGGTTTCCATGTGACTCAGGCAGGCAACATGGGTCTATTAATGAATACGGAAGCTCTCTCTATTTTAAATAGTTAAAAGTTAACTAGTTTAATGACCCTGGGCAAGTATTCTAATTTTTCTCAGCCATAGTTCTTTCTTCTATAACTGAACATAACAATGGTACCTGCCTATATATTTGTTGCAAGGACCAAATGATACAATGTGTCATAAAATATTTTGCAAACCTTAAAATACTATTGAAAATATTAATAAAATGGACATTAAAAATACAAAAAATTGTTATGTAGATTCCTTTTCATCAGTAAAGTCCATGAACATTTTCAATGCCCTTTAGTTCTACAAATTTCTGTTAAGCACCTTCTAAGTGTGAGTAATTTTTAAACTCCATATGATTTCTATGGATGTTTTCTGTCTTCATTTTATGAGCAAGAAGAAGCAAAAAGAAAATTCAGAAAGACAAGAGACTAAGACATTTTGCTTTCTGTTATTTTGGTGAAATGGAATATACCCTTTTTATTGAAAACATATAAATACAATATCATTAAAAGCAGCAATATCACAATTTGTTTATGGGCCAGTTGAAGGTATACATTTTAAATGCATCTTTGAATGCAATTTGTGGATAATGAAATTGGACTGCAGGAGGAAGAATTATATTAACCTTACCTTTTATCATTGGTATTATATTTATCAGAAAAGCAGTTATGTTGATTAGAAAAATAAAATGACTTCTTGTTACAACTCAGTTATCATTAGATAATCACAACTCACCTAACTGCCATCAATTGTTTTCAGTAACGATCCTCAAATATGCTAGTAATCTAAACCCTTGCATCCACTATTCATGAAGTTATTATCAGTGAATGATTCGGTAGTTCCTACGTAGTAATTGTATTTATGGGCTAACAAAATGATTCAATCCATGTCTTTCATACTAAAACTGTTTTTTGAAGCACTGATTTGTAAATACAAAGTAGCAAAGGGACTATTTTTTGCCATCCTTGAAGGTAAGAAAATAATGATGTCATTGGGATTAATTTCTCAGTCTTTGACTCACAAAAATGAACCTTTATGAAGCAGCGTAAATTGATGGCAGATAGGTGAAAGGATGTATGAAGAAGAATGTAGGTGTTTTAAAGTATACTATAGACTCAATGTCCCATTAAAAGTATATGCTATGAAGTTTAACTTAAATCATTGCTAATACGTTACTGTGAAGAGTAACATTAAATATCATTAGGAAAAAAATTCCTACCTCCAGTAAAAGGAGCATTGCCACCCAAGACTAAAAAAGAATATCAATGAAATTTCAAGATGGCAAGCGTTATTATTTCTACGAATTTCTATGAAATTGAATAAAATATATACCCAATGGGAAATATATTTATGGTCTTATGAATTGATGAAATTCTTTCTAAAACACTAAGAATATGATTATGAGCTTAGTTGACACAGATCATGACTAACTGGCCCAAATCAATACAATCAATCAATCATTCAAAAAGCATTTATTAATAATTTTCTATCTGTAGGCACTGGGCTAAGTGCTATATGCTAAAGATAGATACCAAAGGAAAAAGAAAGAGAATTCCTGCCCTGAGGCAGCTTACCAAGGGAAATATCATAAAGGTAAGTAAGTATAAATATTTTATATAAAAATGAATTCTAAAGTTCTCTTGGGAGGAAAGACATTAGAGCCTGGGACTGGTGATAAAGTTAAGAATCAGTAAATTCTTCATGTGGAAGATGGAGATTGAGCTTAGTCTTGGAAGGAAACAAAAGACTTCAAGAGGTGGAGAAGAGGAGAGATTGGGGGAGGGCCAGATGAAAGGTATACAGATGGTAAATGGAATGACATCGGATAGATTCGAAATAGGTCAATCTAAGTGGTTGGTAGAGAACATGGGGATGATGTGAGGGATAGTGGAAAAGTGAACAGGTCTTCTGAAGATGCTTTCAATGAAAAACAAGTTTATACTTGTTTATACGCAATTTAAAGTCATTGAATTCCATTGAGTTTGTATTGTGGGGGCATTCTCACATGTGTGATACTATGAGATCTACAGGAAAATCCCTTTGTCAGCTAAATGGAGGATGACTTGGACAGATAAGAGACTTGAGATTGAATAACCAATTAGGAAACTATTAGAATAGTCTATGTCAAAGTTTCTGAGAGGCAGAGTTAGCGTAGTAATCATGATCATGGAAATGGAAATGGAACACATGGCAAGGTCAAGGTTGTGACTATTCCTATGAAGAACAGAAGTCATATGTAAAAGAATTCAATGATATTGAGGGGACTGTGGAATGAATAAGTTGAGATATTTGATGGAGCATCAAAATTAATGTGGAAATCCTTTATTATGAAGCAAAGATTTGCAGTTCAGAGATACAGAATTGATATTATTTAGAATGATGCACTATATGGTTATATATAAACACGTATATTGTATGTGTGCTTATTTATGGATATATACATGTATACATATGTATACATGCATATATACATATACATGTGTACATACACATATATACATATATATATATATAAACAAACTGTCAAACAATATCAAATATGAAAAGAATTCCAAGAAGCTGATACAATAATTTTCAATAATGGGGTTCCCATGTGTTCTGTTGCTTGGTAAGGAAGTCTACACAGACTCCTACCTATGCTTTGAAACTGGGAATTGATTGGAGCTGGCGAATGTAAGAAGTCCTCTTTTCCAAGAAACAATGTTTTCTGTGTTTTACCATGGTAATTCTTGCTATTTCAGAACTGGATCTGCTAGCTGCTGTCCTCATGTCTTAATAATAACATTCTAAGTTGATATTACCAATTAAAGAATCTTCAGGGTTGACCAAATCCTAACTCTTTACATTTTTTATAATCTACTGTATCATTCTGGGGAGAAGCATTGGAAATAAGGTGAAAATTTGTGTCAGGTGGTTTATAGCTTCTTCAGAAACAGCTCCATTTTATGAATCCCTTGCAGGAGAATTCAAAGGGATTTTCCCCCATTTTTGTTTTCTTATTCTATACTAGCATGAGAGGAGAGACATTATTGAATTTAACTGATTATGCTGGTTCTAAAATTTGTTTAAATTCATTTGCCATCTATAAATTCCATTAGAGCAAGGAGCAAACAGTAACCTTGCTGATGTATGTTAATAATATGAAAATGAATGACTCACATTTCAAGAGCTATGATTAACAAAGTATTGTTCGTAGGATAAGTCTTGGAAGTAGGTTATGTAAGTATTTTTATCCCAACTTTATAAATTTAGAAATTTAGGTACATGGAGTTCAATTAACGTGCTCCATCTTGCACAGCTAAGTAAGTGTCAGAGCTGGAATTCAAATTCAGGGCTTCTGACTTCAAGGCTATGGTACAGCTATGAATATAATGGATTTTATCTTTATCTTATTCCCTGATTGACACAAGTGTGATCAAGAGCTTTTTAAACACATTCACAAGTACTCCTCTTAAAGAAACAGAAAATATTTTATAAAAATTATTTTCATACTATCCTTGAATCAAACAAGAGGATTCTAGTTATATAATAAGCAGCATAAAAGCATTTACTAGAGACCTCCACAAACAGCAAAGCATAGTGGTTGAAGTACTGACCTCAGAATCAAGAATACCAAAGTTTAAAGCCTCCTTCAGATTTGTGCTACCTTTTTGATCACTTGCATGCCATTTTCACCACCTGAACCTTAATTTCCCCAACTATATTTTGGCAATGATAATATTTCTATTATCTACTGTATAGGGTTGTTTCAAATCTTAAATAATATCATGTATATAAAAACTTTGTAAATCTCTTGGTGATATGTACGCACATCTATATTTTTATTGACATCATCTATATCTGTCTATCTAGATGTATCATCAGTTCATATTATTTTTAAAAGAATAGTTTCTCATCAATCAGCAACTGTTTAGGTCCCCCAGTCTTTCAAAAAGTACGTTTCAAAGAAGGGGTGGACAAACTCTGGCATTTCAGCAAACCCTTCGTGTAGAATATTTCTAAAGATCTATTTTAGTAACATAAAGATACTTTCATTTTCTAGCAGAAGTATATTATCAGACTTATTTTGTCAAATTTAGACTAAATTAAAGGGAAATAAAAATGATAGAATAAGTTTAAACTATTAGGCAAATTACCCAGAAATTACCCCCCTTTCATAAGAAGATAACTACTGAGAATTTCCAATTAAACTGATATTTCAAAGATACTTAGAATAAAATGCTGAGGGATTAGGAATGTTTTGGTTTCATATTTGTGAAACAATAAATTGAGGTTTTAATAAACCCAATTTAGATACCCATTATCCTTCCAAAGATTTTAAAGACTTAATTTTAAAAATATTGTTTTACACAATGGCCATGAAATAATCCTTTGACAATTCTTTGCATTAAAGCATTTATTAGAATTTTCTGTTAAGTTTCACATATAGAATTTTAAAAATAGTGTGGAGAAAACAGTGTAAAGAAAGATGAAGGATTTTTTTAATACAAGGAAACTGAATATACGTAATAGGAAGAAAGTCTAAATGCCTTGGTGCTTTTCAGAAGTGAAAAAAGAAGACTAAGGAATGATGATGAAGATGATGATGATGATTGATGATTGATGATTGTTAAGATTACTTTAATAGTTTGATATGTCCATGAGCTTCTATATCAAGCCCATCTCTTCAGGAAAGGAAATTCTACCACATTCATCCTTGCACATTTAGGGTTTGATTCTCACCCATATTCTTTTCTAAATGTTCACAAAAGTTCCAATTTTTCAAAAGGAACACTTGATTCCTCGAGTGTATCAGTGACTGTTATGATCAATACCTTTGAATATTCTTTTCTGGTGATAGGACATTGAACTTAGTAATGTGATATCTGATATGTCCAACTGTAAGACATCATTATCTAATGACCAAACAACTGCAGTAGACTTTTGACTGGTCTTGCTACTTCCATTTTTCTCCCTATTCTGGTTTATTATCCATTCAACTATCAAATTGTTAAGCATCTATTTATTAAGACATCTATTATATTTCACACACTCTACTAAATACTTTGACTATGTGCTACTCCCCCATTTGATAAACCCCAATGTCTCTGTATTACTTCCAATATCAAAGGACAGGTCTTCTATTTAACTTTAAACATTTTTCATAATCTGTGCCTTACCTTCCTTTCCAGTCTTCTGCCTTACTCTTCTCCCACATATATTGACATGGATGCTCTTTCTGGTTCTTGCAAAATATACTCCATCTCTTGTGACAAGTAGGTGGAGCAATAGATAGAGTCTATCAAGACTGCAACTAACTTCAAAATCAACCTCAGATACTTAACTTGATACTGAGCATATTATTTAACATATTTCCACATTTGTAAAGTGGAGATGATAAAAGCACCTATCTTCCGTAGTGTCAAGAAGATAAAATTAGATAGTATTTGTTTAAAAAATCATATATATATACACGCACACAGATATTGTTATTATCTTGCAACTCTGTGCATTTTCATTTGCTGTTCCTGGCTACCATCAAGATCCAGTTAATAATCATATTCTACAAGTTTTCCCCAAACCCCCTTCCCTCTGTTGATTATCTCCAGTTGAACCTGTATATATATCTTGCTTATACATACTTGTTTGCTTTTTCCATTATATTATGAGTTCACTTGAGAGGAAGATCTGTTGTTGGCATTTCTTTGTATGCCCAATCAATTCCTGGCACATAGTATGCACTTAATAAATACTTTGTGACTTGACATAAATCTAAACTCATCTTTGTGCTCTGATCCCATTCTGAATGATTTCCTATTTGCCAAGCATTATTGGACCAAGTGAAGGAACACATCAGTCCCCCTGGGAAACAAAGCTATAATTCATGCACTTCTCAATGATTTCTTTATCCGGCTGTATAGCAACTAACAATGAATATAAAAAAGCAGTATGTAATGGACAGACAACACAAGCCAGTCTGTGTCTGTTCAGATTCAATATCAGAATTAAGTAAAACACATTTAGACCAATCGATAGGTAACAAAAACAGAAACACCTAGCTATAGAATATAAAGAAGAGTCAGTGAAGATATTATAACACTTAGATTGGTAAACATGACTCTCTTTTCCTCCATATGAAAAGATGTCTGGCCAACAGGGAAGAGTGTAGAGATTTATGAGACCTTGGGGAGGAAGAATAAAAGGAAATAAGGTATGAAAAGAAAAGTATCTTGGCAGGTAGACTTCCAAGAAGTTTTTATTGTCTAGTTACTTTGAATAGAATTTTTCTATCTCTTCCTGCTTGGTTTAGTGATAATTTACAGAAATGCTGAAGTTTTATGTGGAATTATATTAAATCCTCAAATTTGCTAAAATTGCTAATTGTTTCAAATAGTTTTTTTTCCTTTAAGCTGATTCTGTAAAATTCTGTAAGTATACCATCATATCATCTAGAAAGTGATAATTTCGTTTCGTCAGTGTCTATTCGCATTTCTACGTCATATCTTTTTCATGTCTTATTGCTCTATCTTTTCTAACATAACATTTAATGACAGTGGTTCTAATGTACATTTTTGCTTACTTCCAATCTTATTTGGAAGGCCTGTAGCTTAGCACCAATACATATACTGCTAGCACTTGGATTTAGAGCAATACCACTTAGTATTTCAACACAAGCTCGATTTAATTCTGTTTTCAAATATTTGTAATAAGAATGGGTGCAGTATTTCATTGAAAGCCTTTTCTGCATATATTAAGATAATTGTATTTTTTTGTTATTGATGTGGTCAATTAAGTTTTTTGTTTTCCTAAGAATTCATTGCTGTAATTAATCTCATTGCTAGTATTTTATTTTAAAATATTACATCACTGTTCATTAGGAGATTTGGTCTATAGTTTCTCTGCTTTTGCTCTTCCTTGGTATGAAAATTATACATGTGTTAGTAAAGAAACTCCATAAAACTCCTTCTTTACATTTTATTTTTTCAAATAGTTAATATAGCATTGGCGTGAGGTGTTCCTTAAATGTTTGTTGTGAATTCCTCCATTCCGTTTTTTGTTTTTTGTTTTTTGTTTTTCCCCTTACGGATCTTTTTCATGGTTTGCTCAATTTCTTTTTCTAAGACAGTGTTGCTTAAGTAGTCTGTTTACGTTGCTGTTAATGTGGACAATCTTTATTTTTGTAAATATTCTTCCATTTTACTTATAAATTGCATTGGCATATAATTGGAGAAAATATCTCCTAATTTTTTAAATTTTCATCTTCATCAGTGGTGGTATTGCCCTTTTGATTTCCAGTGGTGGTAATTTGGTTTTATTCTTTATTTTTAATTAAATTAAGAAGAGGTTTATATTAGTTTTTCATAAAATCAGCTCCTGGTTTTCTTTATTGGCTATTTTTATTCAGTTTTATTCATTTCTTTTTTGATTTTCAAGACTTCTATTTCGATGTTTAATTGGTGATTCTTAATTTGTTCTTTTTCCTACATTTTAAGTTTCTAGTTGCATGCCCAATTTTTAAATTTGCTCTTTCTTTATTGATGTATTTTTAGATATAAATTTTCTGCTAAGCACTACTTTGGCTGTATCACAAAAAAAAGTTTTCTCTTCTTTGAGAATGAAATTATTGTCTCCATGATTTGTTCTTTGACACACATTCTTTGTGATTGAGTTATTTAGATTTTTCTTTAATTTTTAATCTTTTATTGAATGCATTTTTTATTCTTTCATGGTCTATAATATATTTATTTAATATTTCTGCTTTTTTTATTTGATTGTGAGTTTTTTATGCTTTAATAAATGGCCATTTTTTGAGGGTATTGTGTCCAACTGAGAAAAAGGTAAACTTTTTCTATTCCCATTCAATTTTGCTCCAGAGGTCTATCACATCTAATGTTTCTAAAATTACATTCTCTTCCCTTGATTTTATATTTGAATTTATCTAGCTCTGAGAGGAGAATGTTGAGTATAAATTTACAATAGTACAAAATTTGCTATTTCTTCCTATAACACATTTAATTTTGCCTTTAAGACTTTGGATGATATGCTGTTTAGTACATAACTACTTAGTATTGTAAG
>CM053773.1:5086889-5114039 GCA_028658325.1 Potorous gilbertii
CTAGTAGTGATATTTCTGGGTCAAAGGGTATGCACATTTTTGTAGCCCTTTGGGCATAGTTCCAAACCATTCTCCAGAATGGTTGGATGATCTCACAGCTCCACCAACAATGAATTAGTGTTCCAACTCTCCCACATCCTCTCCAGCATTTATCATTTTCTTGTTCTGACACGTTTGCCAGTCTTATAGGTGTGATGTGGTACCTCAGAGTTGTTTTGATTTGCATCTCTCTAATCAGTAGTGATTTAGAGCACTTTTTCATATGATTATAGATATCTTTAATTTCTTCCCCTGAAAATTGCCTGTTTATATCCTTTGACCATTTATCAATTGGCGAAGAAAAATTTCACCTTTATCACCTCCTCTAAACATGAGGAAGCTAAATGTTGGTGTTATGTTTGTTTCCACTCTTTCTGTCCCAATCCCCACATGCCTCTAGTCATTAAATCTACCAATATTCTGTGCCACAGTATTTCCACAATATCTCTTTTTTTCTTCCATTTCCACTTCAATTGACCAAGATGAGGTATTCATTAATTCTTACATGAACTCCAGAAGTAATGAGAGAATTTTAGGATTTAGAACTCCAAGAAATTTTAAAGCCATATAGTCCACTATTCTCATTTTACAATTGAGAAAATGTCTGAGAGGTTAAATGATGGACATATGGTCACACAGATTCTTAATAGTTATCCTAGTATTTAAAGTCAGGTCTTTGACTTCTACTCTAGGATTTTTTTTCTCATTACACCATGCTTATTCCCCCTTTAACAGACTTTCTAGCTTACATTCTCTCATGAATTCAGTAGATCTTCATCCGGCTTTCAGAATTATCTTAGTAAAGAGTAACTTTATACCATGCCCTTCTCAAAACCCTTCAGCAGCATCCCTACGGAAGGAATTGCAAATTTCTTAGGGATTCAATGTTCTCTAATAATTTGTTAAAGTCTCATTTTCTAGCTCAGCAAAGCTGAATTACTCACTATTCTCAGAACATGTTCCTTAATGTTCTAATATTCTCTGCTGCTATATTTTAATTAGCAAATATTATCTCTCTACTTGTAAAATATTATCTTCCTACTTTTCCAAGAATTGCCTCAAAGTTGTATTTTCCAGAAAGAATTTTTTTTCCTCACCAGTCCATTTGGAAAGAATTTGGGCCTTGTTTCCAAGCACCTAACTTTGAAGAGAATGCTTAATAAATAATGTTGAATTTTAAAAATTAACATAAGAAATATTTTTAGAAAATGAATTTTCAATAATTAAAAATACACACTATTTAAAAATAATGGGGTAATGGCTATCCCTTAAATATGCAAATCTTTCCTAAATATTAGTGACATTGACTTTGTTTAATATGAAAATAATTATTGAAGTAATATTTTAAAAATCTTCTGAATATTACGTATGACTTACGACCTGCCTCATTCAGATAATGCAATTAGCAGCTTCATTAAGGTACTTTGACTTTCACTTTCATAACTTTCACAAGCATCATAGAGAAGAGAAATATTCTCATTTAGTAAAGCATCATGGGATAATTTTCTTTAACTGAAAATGAGAACCTATCTCAAATAAAACACATAAAAATTGAACAGAACAGAATAATTCTTATAGGGAGCCAATATTTTTTCCTTATCAAGGAAATGCACCTTTTATAACAGTGGAAGAGTAATATGTCTATCAACTATATTTTCATAATACAGGACTTGTTTGTCAGTCTTTTCTGATGATGTTACTGGGTGGAGCATATAATACATAAAATTTAGCTTAGCTTTCATTTAGTATTAATTAGACTTTACAAAGAACTTGCTAAGTCTCTATAAACATACTATCAAAATCAATCAATGCCATCAAGGATGATGTCTAATTAAATCTATATGCAAAATTAGAAAGTAGTGAGGGCATTTGAAAAATAAAATGAAGTTGTTCTTTTTTTTTTTTTTTTAATATTGTCCAGGGAGGACCATGGTAGGGCACAAGTGCTACTATTTGTTTTGAATATCCATGTTTCCCATTTGACCTTTGTTAAATTTCTCTAATTGGAGCTATAGTAGTTTCAAGGTGAGGTTTGATCAAATTTTGAAATAAAATAAAATTTTGAAATACTATATATTAGCATGACTATTGTCCTACTTCACTGACAACTAATGTCATTTTTCTCATTAGTGATGAAGATACAATTCTGTTAACACAGAGAGAGAGAGAGAGACAGAGACAGACAGAGGGACAGAGAGAGAGAGATACAAAGAGAGAGAGACAGACAGACAGAGAGAGAGACAGAGACAAAGAGAGACAGAGACAGACAGAGAGAGAGACAGAAACAGAGACAGAGAGATAGATAGGATTATGATCATGAACTGAGAAACAACCCATTCTATGCACACCAAGGATTAAAGGCAGACAAATTTTAAAAAATTGCATTCTCAGGTGCTACTGGTAAGTAATTGAATATTGTTTCAGCTTTTAGCCATGCTTACAGTGACTGTTTTGAAGGACACTGAAGAATATAATTATGATAACCATCTTCACAGGATTTATTTATAGATACATTCTCTGTAAATTCAATTTAGTGCTGGTAACAATAAGATGGTAACAATAAGAGATTATTTTACTTTTTAACATTTATTAATTTACATACATCATCTCATTTGATTTTAGTAAGAAAACTATTATCTGGGTACTGCAAATGTTATTGTGCCAAAACTGAACTAATAGACAATTTTGGCTTAATATATGTGATGTTCAACTATAGGTCTTTCAAGTTTAGATACATTTTTTCCCCTGTGATATGTTTACAACTAGAAAGCTCAAGATAAAATATTTCTGGTTGTCCTTTTGTCACTGGGTCCAAGAATATACCATAATATCATTCGCTGTTCCTAATTCACCTCAGCATAAGACTTTTGTTGAATCAAAGATTTTTAAGGTATTTACATTTCATAAATCACATTGCTGCTTATGATGTAGACTATCAATTCTTACATGCAGAACTGTATCATTTCTGTTGTCATAATTTCCACTTTCTTAAATGGCATATTGCTGAATGTTCTCATGTACAGGGACAATTCCTGCCAAAGGAATTTCTTCACTGAAATAAATTTAATATTTAAAACAGAAAATGCACTGGAACAGATTTTAACTAGCAATTTGTGAGAAAAAGGAAAATATAAAGCTACCCTTACTTTCTTGTATCCCACTTCCATTTATGCAATCATAGAGTGGTTGATAGAGTTACAAGGTATTAAAAACTCAATACTTTATTTGTTTTAACAATTTTAATTATTACATAATAAAATGTCACATTTGTGAAATCTTTTAAAGTTTTCAAATCATTTCACTTGCATTAACTCATTTGTTTTGCACAGCAATACTTAGAAGTAGATAATTCATTATTTAACCCCATTTTAAATGTAAAAGAATTGAATGAGAGAAGGTAAAACCCTAGTGCCCTAGTATGTGGGTGACAATTCATATTCATTCTCCAGAAACATTTTTTTTAGGAATTTTGCAAGTTGGTTGTTAAATACAGACCATGCAGAGTTCTATCAACTCTTGCACTTATGATGTTGTCTGTTTCTTTTTTGTTTAATAATTGCTATTAACCAGTACAGATTGCATTTTCAATAGATTATTATTCAATTTAAAAGATTATGGCTTTAATACAAAGTTGATTGCATTTTGTTCTGTTATTTGGGACACCTATGAAGTTATTAGAAAATTTTCCTAAAATTGTCCTTTGGTACTCTTCTAATCATATATTGTGATTTTCATTTGATGATTCATTATCAAAAATAAAACAAAATAATCCCTTTAAAATTTTCTGAAAAAATATTAAATTTATCATCAATCTAGTAAAAACCAAACCAAGGTGATTTAATATTAGATCACTTAGCAATTTTTATAATTAATATTTCCTTTTCTTGCTAACAATTAAAATTGTGCAGGAACAAAATAGACTGTCCTGGAACTAATCAGCTACTTCACAACAAAAGCATTTTAGCAAAAAATTGAAGGCATTTAGTACAATATATTAGATGTTATTGTTTTGATATTTATTTGCATTCAAGAGTCACTAAACCTCTGCCATTACTGAGATTCTTTGATTCTCTATCTCTCTAATGCTTGAAAAACACAGGCATATTAGTGAGGACTAGGTTCAATGGATTTTCCTTGTCAAGTCAACAATGTTATGCAGCCAGTGATCCAGCACAATAAACAATCTCCATACTGTCATAAGCATTATAAAAATATCCAATAAATAATTAAGATTTTGTAAAGCAAAATAGGAACACCTGCCACTCTGTCAATAGAACAGATGGCCAGCAGGAAATTTTCAAAAAATCGTTTCCTAAATTGACAAGAAAAACCAATTGCCATTTGGCATACAGAACTGCATGCCCATTGCACATAGGGATCTTTTTAAAATGGAAAAATAGTTTGCAATTTTTATTTATTAAGAAATTAAGAAGATCCCAAGAAATATGAGACAACTTATTTCATCGAAAATGTAATTATGGGGCAGCTAAGTGGTGTAATGGATAGAGCACCAACCCTGGAGTTAGGAACACATGAGTTGAAATGCAGTCTGAGACACTTACTTGCTGTGTGACCCTAACTGAGTTACTTAACCCTAATTGCCTCCAAAAAATGTAATTATATTATGAATAATAGAAAGCTGACTTCAGAGTTAGGAAAACAGGAGCTCAACTCTTACCTCTGGCATTTGTCATCTTTCTGACTCTGGGTTAATCCCTTATGTGATATTGCTCCAGGCAACTCTCTAGCCTATAAATTAAAGAACACTTGCTATTTAGGAATTCTGGGAGCCAAAATTGTGGAAAAAGTAGTAAATCATTGTAACTCTCCCATATTCACCTCCAAGCAAACATAAAATTATACTCCAAAATAAATCCTAAAACAGCAGAAGTAGCAAAAAGACAGTGTGAAACAATCTTTGAGCCAAGAAACTTGGAAGATTGCTGGAAAAGGTATATCTTACTTGGGTAAATGGGGAGTATATTATAAGGCAAGAAGCATCCTATAAAGGCAGCAGGAAGTAGCCCTGGGCAAACTGCCAGTGGCCAGATCACTATGTTCACCTGTTCATGACTTTGATTTTCTTTCCTTATTTTTCATTAAAGTTACAATATTTGATTCTATATTATGTTTTTTTCTTATATATTTGAAGTTTAGTATTCAGGTCTAAAATTAAAAAAAATTCTCAAAATTATGCAATTGGACAAATGAAAAATCAAATCAATTGAAGAAAACAACTCCTAAAAAAGTAGAATTAGCCTAATGGAAAAGGAGATTCAAAAGCTCACTGAAGAAAACAGTTCTTTAAAAACTGGAATGGAGCAGTTGGAAGGTAATGATTTCGTGAGAAAGCAAGAAATTACAAAACCAAACCAAAAGGTTGAAAAAATAGAAGACAATGTAAAATATCTCATTGAAAAACAACTGATGTGAAAAATAGATACCGGACAGACAATTTAAAAATTATGGGACTACCTGAAAGCCATGATCAAAAGAAAGAACCATGACATCATCTTTCATGAAATTATCAAGAAACTCTGCCTTGATATTCTAGAACCAGAGGGTAAAATAAATATTGATAGAATCCACCAATCATCTCCTGAAAGAGATCTGAAAAGAAATGCTCCTAGGAATATTGTGGCTAAATTCCAGAGCTCCCACTTCAAAGAGAAAATATTACAAGAAACCAGAAAGAAAAAATTCAAGTATTGTATAAATACAATCAGAATAACACAGGATCTAGCAGCTTCTACAGTAAGGGATCAAAGGACTTGGAATAGGATATTCCAGAAGTCAAAGGAACTAGGATTAAAACCAAGAGTCACCTACCGAGCAAAACTATATATAATACTTAGGGGGAAAAATTGTCATTCAATGAAATAGAGTACTTTCAAGCATTCTTGATGAAAAGATCAGATCTGAATAGAATATTTGACTTTCAAACACAAGAATCAAGAGAAGCATGAAAAGGTAAACAGGAAAGAGAAATCATAAGGGACTTACTAAAGTTGAACTATTTACATTCCTACAGGGAAAGATAATATTTGTAACTCTTAAAACTTTTATCAGTATTTGGGTAGTTGGAGGGATTTTAAACATGCACACACACACACACACACACACACACACACACACGGCACAGGGTGAGTTGAACAGGAAAGGAGGTTATCTAAAAATAAATTAAAGACTGAGTGAGAGAGGAATGCATTGGGAGGAGAAAGGGAGAAATGGAATAGAGCAAAATACCTCTCATAAAAAAGGTGAAAAAAAGTTTTATCAACATTCTCAGTGGGGATGGGGAGGGAGGGAGGAAGAAAGAGAAGTTGGAACTCAAAGTTTTAGAAACGAATGTTGAGAATTGGTTTTGTATTCAGCTGGGAAATAAAAAATACAGGTAATGGGTTATAGAAATCTATCTTGTCCTACAAGAAAAGAGAGAAAATGGGGATAAGGTGAGGGAGGGCTGTGATAGAAGGGAGGGCAGAATGGAAGGATGGGAATCCCTAGAACCAGAGGGTAAAATGAAAATTGAAAGAATCCATGATCAACTCCTAGAAGAGTCCAAGATCAAAACTCAAGAGATTATTGTAGCCAAACTATAGATTTATAAGATCAAGAAAATTCTGCTAGCAGCTGGAAAGAAACAATTCAACTATCCATGAAGCAGTCAGGATTACATAGGATTTAACAACTTCTATGTTAAAGAATTAGAGGGCTAGGAATATGACAGTTTGGAAGGCAAATCAGTTGGGATTACAACCAAGAATCAACTAGCCAGAAAAATTGAGTAAAATCTTTCAGGGGAAAAAGATGGATATTCAATGAAATAGAGCACTTTCAAATGTTACTAATGAAAATTCCAGAGCTGAACAGAAAATTCAATGTTCAAATTTAATACTCAAGAGAAGTACGAAATAGGAAATATGAAAGAAATGAAACGTTATTCATTAAAGTTACATTCCCACATGGGAAGATGATACTTATAACTCTTGAGAACAATATCTCAGGACAGTTAAAAGGGGTACACATACATAGAGGGTGTGGATATAAGTTGACTTTGATAAAATGATATAAAAATTGACATGAAAAAAGGGATTGTACTTGATGAAGAAGATAGGGAGAGGCAGAAAGGGGTAAAATGCATCACATATGCAAAAGACAAATGTCAGTAGAGGGAAAGAAGGGAAGGGGTGAACTTTGAATTTTACTTTCATCAAATTTGACTCAAAGAAAGAATAACATATACATTCAATGAAGTATGGAAATTTAGTTTTCCCTAAAGGGAAGTAAGAGAGGAAAGGAGAAAGTAAAGAGAGGAGGCAGACGGAAAGGAGGACAGACTCAGGAGGGGAAAGAAGAAAAGGGAGGAGAAGATTGAAGGGAGGGCAGAGGGAAGTGGAAATCAGAACCAAAACACTAGTGAGGAGGGAAAAGGGTGAAAGGAAAGAGAAAGGTACAAATAGGTAGAAAAATAGAATGAAAGGAAATACACAATTACTAATTATAAGTATGAACATGAATGGGATGAACTCTCCCATAAAATGGAAGCCAATAGCAGAGTGGATTGAAAAACAGAATTCTATGATATGTTGTATATAAGAAATACATTTGAAGCAGAGAAAATGCACACAAAATAAAGGTAAAAGGCTGGCACAGAATGTTTTATGCTTCAGGTGAAGTAAAAGGAGCAGGGGTAACAATTCTGATCTCAGACAAAGCAAAAGAGAAAACAGAAAAAGGAAAGAAAAAAGGTATAGTTAAAAGAGATAAGGAAGGAAACTACATGTTGTTGTAAGGTACCATAGATAATGAAGCAATATCCATATTAAACATTCTGTATGAAGTACTGTAGCATCCAAATTCTTCAAGGAGAAGGTATAGAAGTTACAGGAAAAAATAGAGAACTAAATTATACTACTGATGGACCTCAGTGTCCCCCTCTCAGAACTAGATAAATCAAACCATAAAATAAATAAGAAAAAAGTTAAAGAGATCAAAAGAATTTTAGAAAATTTAGATAGGACAAAACTCTGGAGAAAAGTGAATGAACATAGAAAGGTATATATCTTTCTCAATAGTACATGCTACCTACATAAAAACTGACCACATATTAGGGCATAAAAGCATCACAACCCAGTGAAGAATGGCAGAAATATTAGATGCATCTGTTTTAGATCACGACACAATAAAATTACATATAATAAAGGGTCATGGAATTATAGAGTAAAATTAATTGGATACTGAATAACCTAATCCTAAAGAATGAGTTCATCAAATACAAAACCAGAGAAATATCAAATAAAATGAAAATAATGAGACAACATACCAAAATGTATGGGATATATCCAAAAAGGTACATAGGAAAAATTTTGTATCACTAAATGCTTACCTGAATAAAATAGAGAAAGAGGAAATCAATGAATTGTAGCTAAAAACCCAGAAAAAGAACAAATTAAAAATCCCTAATTAAATACCAAGTTATAAATTTTGAAAACCACACAAGAGGTTAATAAAATTGAAGTTAAGGAAATTATTGAATTACTAAATAAAACTAAGAGCCAGTTTTATGAAAAACTAATAAAATAGATTAAAAAAATTAATATGATAAAAAAGAAGAAAACCAAATTACCAGTCTCACAAATGAAAAGGGTAAAATAAGAGGCAGAAAAAAAGAAAAATTAAATGAAGAGGAAATTAAAGCAACAATTAGGGAATATTTTTTCTAATTGTATGTTAATAAATCTGACAAGCTAAGTGAAAGGGATGAATATTGCAAAAATATAAATTGCTCAGATTAACAGAAGAGGAAATAAAATATTTAAATAATCCCATTTTAGGGGGAAAGTAATTGAACAAGACATGAATGAACTCATTAAGAAAAAGTCACCAGGACCAGATGAATTTTCAAGTGAATTCCACCAAATATTTAAAGAAACACTAATTCTAAAACTATATAAACTATTGGAAAAAATAGGTGGAGTCCAACCAAAATCTCTTTAAGATACAAATGTGTTGCTGCAGTAGTCCACTGTTTGGTAAACCCGAAGACTCCATCTTCTTAGATAAAAACCCACTCTTTGACAAAAACTACTGGGAAAACAAGAAATTAGTAAGTCAGGAACTAGACATAGACCAACATCTCACACCCGTTGCTGAGACAAGGTCAAAATGGGTTCATGATTTAGACATAAAGGGTTATACCATAAACAAATTATGAGAACAGAGATCTGTCAGATCTATGAAGAAGAGACGAACTTATTGCCAAAAAAGAGAAAAAGGACTTATGAAATTCAAAATGGATAATTTTGATTACATTAAACTGAAAAGGTTTTTGACAAACAAAACTAATGCAACTAATATTAGAAGGAAAGAAGAAAACGGGAAAATAGTCTTTACAACCAGTGTCTCTGATAGAGGCTTTATTACTCAGATTTATAGGGAACTAAAACAAATTTATAAGAATATGTCATTCCTCAATTGATAAATGGATAAAGGATATGAATAGACAGTTTTCAGAGGAAGAAATTATAGCTGTCAATAGTGATATAAAATGTTCTACATCACTATTGATTATAGAAATACAAATTAAAACAACTCTGAGTTACAACCTCAGCTATCAGATTGGCTAATATAACAGAAAATCAAAATGATGAGTAGTGGAAAAGACTTTGGGGAAATGGGACACTAATGCACTGCTATTGGTAGAGTTATGAACTGATCCAATGATTTTGGTGAGCAATTTGGAACTATACCCAAAGGACAATCAAACTGTACATACCCTTTGATCTCGCAATACCACCTGTATCCCACAGACATCATAAAAAAGGGAAAAGGACCTCTCAGCTCTTTTCATGGTGACAAAATATTGGAAACTGAGGACATGCCCATCAAATTGGGAATGTCTGAACAAGTTGTTTTATATGAATGCAATGAAATACTATTGTGCCATAAGAAATGATGAACAGGTTTATTTCAGAAAAACACAGAAAGTCTTGTACTAACTGATACAAAGTGAAATGAACAGAAACAGGATAACACTGTATACAGTATCAGCAACATTGTGTGATTCTCAACTATAAAGACTCAGTTGTTCTCAGCAACACAATGACCAAAGAAAAATATAAAGGACCCATGATGGAAAATGCTATCCACATCCACATAATGAACCAATGGACTCTGAATGTAGATGGAAGCATGTTTGTTTCTCCGTTTGCTTTATTCTTATTCATGTTTTTTTTTCCTTTTGATCTATTTCTTCTTTCACAACTGTTACTAATATGGAAATATGTTTTCCATGATAGAGCATGTATAGCCTATATCAAAATGCCTACCATTTTTGGAAAAGGAGAGGTGAGGAAGGGAGGGTAAAAAATTTGAAACTCAAAATTTTGTAAAATTAATGCTAAAAATTGTCTTGACATACAATTGAGGAAAGAAATAAAATACCATTAAAATAAATAATATTTGCTGATCTTAATTAGTAGAGGGATTTTTTCTCACTGGAAATTCCTATGTCAATAAAATCGCATGTATGACTGAACAGAAAATGTGCACTAGCTCTTCAAGAGAAACCATATTTATTATAAAATAACTAAGCTTTCCAAATGCAATCTTGGCATTTGAAATTGATTTTAATTCAAAGTATGTAAAATAATAGCACCAGTCACTTTCTGAATAGTTGCAATATTTACAATGGAAATAGCAGCAGAAGCAGTCATACAAGTTTTAACTTCTTTCAAAGGGTTCCTTGTGTGGAAGGCTTGATACTTTTAGGGAAATCTCTAAATTCAATGTTAGCTACTCCTACCAGTAACAAAGAAATCATGTGTTCCATGTCATATCATTATATCTATTTTTTCATAAGAATCATACATAACCAATCACTTAGATGAATGGAAGCCAACACCTTTATTTTCTATCCCCCAAGAATATCACCACTTGAGAATACAGATATTCCTGTTAATAATTGTACATAAACTGCCTACTTCCTTTTCTTATCATTTATAACTCAAATGTCTTTCACTTCACTTGTTGCATGCAAGTTGGTTTTACACAACAACTTTGTTTAATTAACTATGTATCTTCCTACTTCCATTTTTCACAGTTGTAATTTAAAATCATTGAAAGTATTAAAAATGTTCTCAAATTCATCCACAAATTCTCATTCTCACTCTCAAATTTATTCTGTTCTACAGTTCCTTACTCAGCTGCAGTTAGTTAATCTTGAATGAGAAGAGATAACTGCATAAACAGAAAGGTGCCAGATGAGTGAGATGTGGTGCAGATAGAAGCAACAAGATCTGAAAACTCATAGGATATGTGTAATGAGGTTGAGGAAAGAGCAGAGGATTATTCTGATGTAATGAACATGGGAAATTATAAAATGATGGAGTCTTTGATAGAAAAAGGAAGGTTTTTAGAAGTTTGGGGGGAAGGGAGTGAAAAACAGAGTTCAATTTTGGATCTATTAAGTTTGAGAGGCTCTGGGATGACCAGTTTGAAATATCTAATATGTAGTTGTTCAAGTAGGACTAAAACTCAGGACACAGATACAGTTAACATGTGATATTAATGATAAGACAGAGAAGGAGTAGTCAACAAATAAGAAAAAATAAGCAGAAAGAAGTATCATAAAAAACGAGAGGAAAGAGTAACAAAGAAAGTGGGAGATCACATATATCAAATACATCAGAGAAGTAAAATTAAAGGTTTAGGATCGAGCAAAGGACATCAGATTTGAATTTTATGGAACTACTGGTAAACACAGAAATAGTAGTTTTGGTGTAAGTATAGTTATTGTCACGATAAAGGGAGCACAACATCACACTATAGTGAAGATCTCAAAAGTGGGAGAAACCAATCACCTGAGATAGCCTAGTAAAATCTGATAAAGTACATGCCTTTTGCTATATAGGGCTGAACTGGGACTTTGTACTTCAAAACACAGTGCCTTATTCCTGTTTCCCCAAATGTGCACTGGAATTATTATGTTTAAATTAAAACATGTGATGAATTTATTACCCTCTCCTCTATTTTCTCTCTCTTCTTTGATGGGCCCCCTATTTTCTCTTCCAGTCTATTGACACTCCACTAATATAAAATAACAAAGTTCACAAGTTTGTGCCATGAGTCCTGGGCACCCATCTGCAAAGATCAATCCTAAGTCTTCTGAAATTTGGAAGAAGTGAAGAACACCTGGAAAATGCTTTGAAGATGACTAAACTAGTTACCCTTTGCCCAAGTAATATGAATATGTACACCCATGTATGAAGTTCCAGTGAGAGAACAAAAATAGAAAAAAAGTTATAAGTGCATAAAGTGGCATTTAAAATAAGATCCAAATATAAAACTAGCTAATTTGCTTGTAGAAATGTTTCAATTTTAATGGAGCTATCTCTTCCAACTTTGTAACCCTATTAAACAGTTTTATAATGAAATTTTGCTTTTGCAATTTTAACATTGCAATGATTCCCCCTGTCCATGTGGATATTGCTCCCTGGTTGTAAATTAGACACTTCTGAAAGCTGTTTTCTCTTATTCAGATCATCAGAGTCATATTTGCATGATGGAAAACATACTACCCCCTAATACAATTCTATAATCAGAATATAACCAAAGTTACTTTTTTCTATGCTCTAAATGCTATAATGCATTTATCCTAAAAGGGTTGCCAGACCTTCCAAAGAGGTTTAACCAGGGACAAGATTTGCTATGGGAAAATCTGGATTATTTGATAACATTTGTCATATGGTATTTCATTTGGCAGGAAGTGCACTGTGTAGGCTATCGAATATCACAGTGAGTTCCAGCTGGTAACCTCAGGTACAGAAGTAATATATCCCATTATTTCTCAGAGCTATGCACTTCACTGAAAGAAAATACTTTTCATATTTATTACATTGTTATACCTTCCAGTTGAATTAATATTCAAACCACGTAAATCCAAATAGCCCAGCACAGCTGGTTCAGTGTCTTGTTATTTCTCACTCTTTCTCTTATCTGAGCAATTTTAATAATTGGAAGGAAAAAAGGTACAGTAAAATGCCTAAAATTATAGACGGAATTCACATATTTGGCACCATGTCAGGAAAAGGCTTACATAAATTTTCCTGAACTGTCAGCCATGACATCCAAAGCGAGAGCCTGGGCTTGATCTGACTAGTTAGTCATTGTTTTTAATTATTTCTTCTCTGCAGGTTTCAAATACAAAGGTCATGATTTTAGTGGCTTCATTTTATTCATTTTTTTAAATGTCTTTAGCAAATCATAAATATTTAATTATTCAAGTAAAAACACCTTTTTTTCTCCCTTTATAAAGTTGTAGACCATTCTTTAGGCTCTACTTACTTCAGTATTCAGAAGTGACATTGACTTAAATAAAGCCCCCCTGTTTTTCTGTCATTTGACCTCCAGACCTCAGGAATATTCACTCATACTTGAATATTGTGAACTCAAATTATTCTAAGCAGTTTCCGGTTATGAATATAAATTATAGGAGGAAGACTCTTTGTCTATATTTGGGTTTTGTGCCACAAAGTAACTTGGTTATGCTATTTTTAATCCATAAATTAGACTATTTTTGTGACAGATTAATAGAACTTACATTGGTAGATACCTAAATCTAACTGAAAGATAACATGAACACTGGGAAAGTGGAATAGATTTAGCATTGGTTAAATCTCAATTCAGTCTTAACACTGAATAGTTCTATTCACTGTCTCCAAATTGTAAAGTAGATATATCTATTAGGATTGACTTTAGAAAAGCTGAAAGTTCATTTAGAATGGTTGCAAATATTTCTCTCCTTTATATTTCACCTAGCTCCTATCCTTTGTATTGACCTTCTGAGCAATACAGGAAAACAAACAAACTAAAAGGAATGTTTCGGCTTCCTTGTTTTGATGTTGTTTTAAATTTCGTGTGTGCATACACTAGCCTTCCTATTTACATAGTTAATTTTGTTAAGGCAAATGAGATTTGGAATAATTTTAATTAAATTATAAGAAAAATCAATTGAATATTACTGTGATCAAAAACACATCTATTGCCTCTATCTTTCCATCCTGAGTATTAAAGAAATTTATTATCAACCAATGCTATCACATGTTGACTGATGCAGCAATAATGCTGGGATGAATCATCTTTTGTAGACATACAATCAAATGTAATATTATCCTAAATGGTTTATATATGACCAAACAAGATTTCTCCTATGAGACTAGAATATTCTGTTCCACTCACAAAAAGAGTTTCCTCATAAAACTGGCTCCATCCTGAAGACTTTACTAACATCTCCATTTTAGAGCCTCCTGCATATGTTTGTACTCTTCTAATTATGTCCACCTATCACATATATAATCCAAAAAATGACTTTTGAATCTCAAATTCAATTGCAGAATGATATAAGATTTTAATATGCTATATGAAGGCATAAAGTGAAAAAAAATGGCATATTGTTGATCTCCCAATGCTCACTATATTGAAAATGAAATGAAGGCCAGTAAAGATAAGCAAATATCCCTACATACTATGGGAGGTCTTCAACAAGTAAATTAAATTTTAATCTCATCTAGCAAGGGGAGGAGGACTATATTTGCCTGAAGTCTGGTAAGTCTAATTAAAAAGCTTCTAAACTGAAAAGGAATGGTAGAAAATTGCTTTTGTCTATCTTATTATGCCAGAATTGTATGGTTTTGGAATGAGACACTGAAATATATAAGAAAATCAGTGATGATGACAATGTTCATGAGATACAAAATTTAAGAAAGAAGTCTGTAATAAAATCTATGGCATCAGTTTCTTGTAAGTGAATATATAACATATGGGAAAGAAGAAGGAGAAAGAAGAGATACTAATCCAAAGAGGCATATTTAACTTCATTAATATTATTAAAAGTTGTCAGAGGGAGACACATGACTGTAAAATGTCTCTGGAAAGCTATTATTTATTCAAAAAAGGTAGATAACAAAATAAGCTGAGCAAGCCTAGTGTGCTGTATACCAAGAAAACATTTACTCATGTGAAGATACCTCAGAACTGGTATATGGGTTATATGGTGGAAATTGTTTGGAAGTATACTCATAATGTCAGAAGCAAAGTCAATATTGGAAATAGAATATATTCCAAAACAGTTGGACATAAAGTTTTTAAGAGACTTCATCAAATGATTTAGAATTTTTAAAAGAAAATATAAAAAGTGGAATCAAGGGCAAATAACTGAAAATTAATCCCAACTTATGCCACTCCCCTGTCTGGATAGAGCCACAATTTCTAAAACTAAGAACAGCTGAATTTGATGTGGAATGTGTAGTGCCCCACCCTTTTTAGTTTCCTTTTGTGTGTCCTCTTCCCCTATTAGATTATAAGCATCTTGAGGGGAGGGCATATCTTTCCTGTTTTGATATTTGTGTCTTTATCACTCAGCACAGTGCGTGGTGCATAGTAGACACATAGGAAATGAATTTTTATTGAATACTGACTGTTGATTTCACTGAGTAAAAGTAATACAAGGCTACTTCAAAGTGTGACTCAGATCTACAATGTGTGTGTGTGTGTGTGTGTGTGCGTGCGTGTGTATATGGAAACTATTGTTTCTTCCACATTTAAGAAGACAAAATAAAAAGGCTTCTTGTCCAAGCATGCACAATTGCATAATTGATCTTCAAAAGAATCCTGTGGGGAAAGTAACATCATCATCATCATTCTACAGTTGGAAAAACAGACAGACCAAGGCTAAGCAACTTTCACAGGATCATATAACTAGCAAATGTGTGAGGCCAGAACAAATCCTACTTACTCCAGGCCCAATGTTCTACCTACTTTGTCCCAAGCTGCCTTTAATAGTACTTATTTTCTCTATGTGGAATCTCAATAAAATAAAATGTAACCAAAATATTTTTTCATGCTGATTCACCTCAGTTTTTTTTAACACTCATTCAGAAACACAAATATTGCTGCATATAATCATGCGACAATAGGCAGGAGCAAATAAAAAAACAATCAAATCTTTCAGCCATATTTAATTTCATCCTGGCCTATAGGTTTAGGAAATGTTAAATAAAAGTTATGTAATTTTTAAAATTTTATCAATAACATATTGCTCAAGTTTTATATAAACAGGAAGTATGAAACAGTAAATAGAAGTGACCTTAGAGGCAAGAACAATAGGATTAAGTCCAATCTCTGCCACATAGTGACTGGGCATCCCAAAAGTCTGAGCATAATTTTACATGTTAAATAAACTATTTATCTATACACCAAATAAATCACAGATACAGGACCTACCTATAATCTAAAACTATAATTACGTATGCATATACATACGTGTGTATCTCTCTGTCCTAACACCAGTTGAAAAATTTGATTTTGTAGAAGAAACTGAGTCTCTTCCAGAGTTTTATTGTTTACATCACTGATACCATTGACTGGTACCTGTCATAGTGTTACTTTTTTACGATATAGGTTGATAAGATCATAGACAAATCTACATTGACTTTGGATATCATTTACAGTAATGACTTAGATTTAGAAATGATGTTACTGAAGCCCAGAGAACGTAAAATCTGGTTTGATCTGGGTCACATAGGTAGTAGACAGCAGAGTTACGATTTTTAACTCACTTCTTCTGAATTTTTATTTGTGATAGCATGGCTGCAGTGCATCTTATCCCTGTCTTAAAATCATGCCAGAAACGGTCATGTTCTTGGAGAAGCTGTATTTTATATCTACTCTGACCAATTATTAAAGACTGATGTCATGTCATGACAGCAGTTTTTAAATGTATGTTTCATTAGATGTCTCTATCGAACATTTTTGGAAACATCCTTTTTTTTCCCATGATTCTTCTGAACTATAACAATTGCATTTTTTCTGCTCCAAGACAAGGAAATATAGTATCTGGAGAATTGTGTTTTTAAATACAGCTTCTCCACTTGAAAATGTTAAGCATTTATTTTCTTCTAGAGAAAAAATACATGATACAATAATAAAATATGTTTGTTTGTGGTTTTGATCTGTCCATTTCCACTGGTTATCTTCCTGTATACTTTACCCTTTCTGGTCAAACAAACATACAAAACAAAACAAAAACAAACAAAAATTCTTGATACAATGTCCACTTTTCTAAATCTCTTCTAAATCCTCTACAGGCTGTCTTCCAACATGATATTCAACTAAAACTCTTCTCTCCAAAGTTACTAGTGATCTCTTAATTGCTAAATCTAATCTCTATTCTCTGTAGACATTAACAGTCAGTATTCCTCTTCTTGATACTCTCTTCCTTTTAAGTTTTTCTGACACTCCTCTCTTCTGGTTCTTCTCCTTGTTTTCTACTTCTACTGAGTTTTCTTTTTCTTTCAGTTTTCTTTCATGTAAATTATATGTGTCAAATGTGGGTGTCTCCCAAGGCTACAATGTAGGCTGGATTTCACTTGGTGATCTCATCAACTCTCAATTTTTCAATTAACATCCATACACAGATGATTCTCAGATCTGTTTAATCAATCAATAAACTTTTTTTAAATCATCTGTTATTTGTAAGGCACTGTACAAAGCACTGAGGATATAAGAAGGGGCAAAAGGCAGTTCCTGCTCTTGGGGATCTTACAAGCAAATTCTATTGTCTTTTTTCTGTCTATAAGTCTATCTATGAGACTATCCAGTCTTATATTTCCAACTGACTATTGATATCTAAAACTAGATATCCCAATAGACATTAATTCAAACTTAACTCTTTATCTCCTTCCTTCAAACTCTCACTGTATTCTGTTCTACGTGTTTTTGTTACTTTCAAAAGACTGTTTCTCCCTGTAATAAATGTTCTCGATATAGTCAGTTCCTCGAATTTTCACTTTGTCCTACAACCCATATTCAATCTGTTATCATGTCTTTTGATTTCTACCTTTTTCAGTCTCTCCCTTGTATGCCTCCTCTTTTCTGACCCTGTCCTGAATCTAGTACAGATCCTTATCATCAAATGGCTGGATGGTTTACAATAGCTTTTTAGTTGATTACCTCACCTGACTCTCCTCCCCACTCAACTCCATCCTCCACTCGCTGTCAAAGTGAACTTCCTATATCTCAGGGCTGACCATGTCACTTATTTACCCAATTAAATAAACTCCAGTGGTTATCTACTACTTTCAGGATCAAATATAAACTATTTTGTTAGATTTTTAAAGTCTTTCACAATCTGAATTCTGTATCATGCTACCAAACAGCACTGGTCACCTTGAGGTTCTTAATTCCATTTACTGGGTTTGTGCTCCCCACTTTGTTTTTAGCTTTGTGCTTTTCACTGGGTGTCATGTGTACTTAAAATACCCTACTTTGTCTCTGCCTCCTGGCATTCTTCATTTCTCAGCTAAAATTCTGCCTTCTTCAAGAGTCCTTTCCTGATTCTCTCAAGTAATTTTGCTATCCCTGTAAGATTACTTCTAAACACATACACACACTATACACACATGTACATATGTACATTACACACAATTATATACATATATGTATGTATTTGTATATATGTATGTATATGTGTATATGTATATATACATATACACACAGAGTTGTTTGCATTTTGTCTCCTTCATTAGAATGTGAGTACCTCTGGAAAAGGAAAAAATAGTTTGGTTTTCTTTATTGCTTAGCACAGTGCCAGAAATGTTTATTGTTGTTCAATCATTTCAACTGCCTGACTCTTCATGACCCCATTTGGTTTTTTTTGACAAGGACACTGAAGTGGCTTGCCATTTCCTACTCCAACTCCTTTTACTGATGAGGAAACTGAGGCAAGCAAGGTTAGTTATTTGGCTAGGATTCACATAACTAGCAAATGTCTGTGGCCAGATTTGAACTCATAAAATGAGTCTTTCTGATTCCAAGCCAAGTGTTCTATCCACTGCACCATGTAGTTGCCCTACCTGACACATTAATAAATGTTTAATAAATGTTTGTTGCTTTGAGATACACTTTAGTAACTTTCATTTAAGTAACTAAAACATATTTTCTTATTGAATATTCAATGCATATTCACCTTAAAGAAAATTTAAAAAATTCTCTGAGATCAAACTAATGAAATGTGTTCTTCTTTCTACATATATACAGTCACTTTCAGTGGTATCTGACTTTTGATAACCAATTTGGGAAGTTTTTGGCAAAGATATTTGAGTGATTTATTATTCCTTTCTCCAGATCATTCTGCAGATGAGGAAATGGAGGCAACCAGAGTTAAGTCACTTGCCCAAGCTCACATAGCTAAAAAATGTCAGAGACATTGAACTCAAGAAGATATCCTGCTGACTCCAGGCTTGACACTCTAACCACTGTGCAATCACGCTGTTCTATCAATATATATGCTTGATGCAGTAGGACATATGCTACCAAAACGATTTTTTTGAATCGGAATAGCTATTTCTCTTCAATGATAGCCCCAACTCAGTGGGTTGATCTCCAATGCTGAGATAGATTTCTCCTCAGTGAGAAGTTAATGTGTGTGAAATAATTTGAAACCCTATAATGAATAATAGAATATATTGCTGGAGGCAGCATGTACAATTTTCTAGTGATTTTCTGGGTAAGTTAAAAAAATCACTGGATGTATGACCCACTGCCCACTCTGTTGTCTGCTTTCACACAATGTTTCTCTACAAAGTGGCAGTGATAAACCACTGAGACAATTCAATGTACCCATAGAAATACAATCTCTAGGGAGCCATCTAATATAAAAAAAATACCCTAAAGAATTGCATTTCATATGTTGGTACAGTGACTTGGGTTTTGTAGTCTATTATTTTGAGGTTGTTCAAAAACGCTTAGTGTCTGCCCCAATCTTAGCAATACCAGTGTTTGTAGATAGACTGATAAAGAGATAGATACACACATATATGTGTATTTGTGCACATAGGAATATAGATATATGTTCATAAACATATAAACATACATAATAATTATAAAATGAATGCTTGATTATACAGAACATTTGAAATAATTATAACTACCTCAAATTATGTTAGCAACTTCCTGAATACTGTCTAAGAAACATGGAAATATAACATTAAACACATATTCCCAATAGGAAATGGGGCATTCAAAATCCTGTTATAATTATAAGCTAATATCACCAACAGCACATTCAGGGATGAAAGGAGACAATAAATAGAAAGTGCAATGACTGACATGAGATTGTGCATGAAAAACAAACACTACTGATGGGATATCACCAAGTCCCTTGTACCATTAATAGAACCTGACAATCACTCCAGTCTTAAAGTGACAATTTGTTTGCCTGTGATGACAAATAAAACTGTGTGAAGAAAGAATGGTGGGAAAGCCTACAACCTCAATTGAGAAATGTTCTACTTTTGATCTAGACCAAAGGATTACTGATAACCTCTCTGTACCACAATGTATTAGGTGTAGTGTTGACACAACTATCTCTACCTATCTGATATTACCGAAAAATTGGATAAAAATGACATCTTGTGCTTTAATCTAAGATATGTAAATAAATAAATGGACAAATAAATAAACATTTAACATTTTACATGAAGGTCAGTTCCTCTGAGCATTCCACTAGTTTTCCCTCCACTATTTCTTTGGTTAGTCACTATTTTGAAGGAGTCAATCATTCAGCCATTTCCAAATCTACATATTACCTTCATAGTCAAAATTTAAAATATTCTATCCTCATTTTTTGCCATATTCCTAAGCCCAGTTTCTTTCCCCAATATTTTTTTTTTCAAAATCACTAATAAAGGCTTAATAATTACATTAGTTGGGTCTTTCAGTATGCATGAAATTGGGATCTGAAATGTATTGAAAGCATCTGGATGAATGCTTACTATTTTGTAATTTTTTGGTTTATTTCTAACATTCTGGAGGAAAAACATTAGTTGCATGTAAAATCTTTATTGCCCTTCTACCGCCCCTCTCCTCAACCTCCATCATTCTAGTGAAACAATTTTTGAAGGTCATTAATAATTGTTGAAGCTGATGACCTTTAACAAAATCCACATCTTTCTTGCTTCTGTGAATCATTTGTTTCCATGTTGACTGATGCTCTCTGTTTCCTTAATTTCAGGTAATTTTCAACCCAGTTGTTCTTCCTCTCATTCTGTAATAATTCTTTAATTATTTCTTCTAATTGCTTGTCCTCTTTTTTATATATAACGGGAATTGTTTGAATTTCAAGTGTTTTATAATTCCATCTTATCCAGAGGATGATTTTTCCTATTGAAGCTCACTTATGACTTTCTAATTCCTATTGTTGAATTTGGATTATTTAGACCTTTTTTACTCCTGCTTTGTTAATCTTGATACTTTATATTTATGTAAGTATTAATGTACTTTGTTGTTTCTTATTTTTTCTAGTAAATTTAGAATTGAATTTTTAATACCTTAGAACTCTGGTGAATACAACGATAAACTCTATACAGATAATGAAAAATGAAACATAACTTCTGTCTGGACCAAGGGGGACATAGACTATGGATTTCAAATGCAGAATGAGACAAATATTTTGGAGACGACAATGGGGACACTTGTTTTTTGCTGGATTGTGCATATTTTGTCTGAGAGTTTTCATATTCTTTTATTTCTTTTGTAATTTTTGAGTGAAAAGGAGATGTAATAAATATTTGTAAATGTGTTTTCCAAAAGAAAGAGAAAAACAAAATTTGATTTAGTAGATAATTTGCCCATTTTCTTTATTTTTTCTCATTTTTTGTAACATTCTTCTTGTCATTTTTGATTTGTAAGTCATTTTCCTTGTCTCTTTTTTATTAGTTTTTGCAATGATTTATCAATTTTGTAAAAAGTCATTCTGTATTGAATTGATAATTTTAAAAAGTTAATTCAGGGGTTATTCATTTATTAGTTATCTATAGGTTTTTAATGTATACTCAATTTTCTCATGCCTCCTCTTTACTTTTTGTTAATCTAAGTAACCAGAAATATAAATTCCCCTATAAGGAGCACTGTAGCTGCCTTTTGTATTTTTGTCTCACAATTTTACTTTAAATATTTTATGATTTCTCTATTTTCCACACATTGTTTCATTATTGTTTTTAATTTCAGGACTTTAGTGTTTTACAGCTCAATATGAGTATATGATATGATACATTCATCTAAAAAGCTAATGTGCTCCTAGGCTGTATAACGAGAAATATAGAATGTGGAAAGAGAAGCAGGATGGTATAGCCCAGAAGTGTCAAACTTGCATTCATTGCAAGCTGCCACCAAAATTCCCCAAATTTGGAGCCTGAACTAGATTAATGTGTTATGATACAGCGTAGATAATTCTAATTTGTTATTTTCTAAGTCAATATGTAGCCGGAAAGAATTTGCTTCTATTTGAATTTGATACCACTGGATTGTGGATAAAGTTAGTCCTTTTAGTTTAGCCTCCTTTTGTAGATGTTGA
This sequence comes from Potorous gilbertii, assembly GCA_028658325.1. Taxonomy (NCBI): domain Eukaryota; kingdom Metazoa; phylum Chordata; class Mammalia; order Diprotodontia; family Potoroidae; genus Potorous; species Potorous gilbertii. The sequence continues at coordinate 5,109,343 of CM053773.1, forward strand.
GTTGCGTCCAAGTCTTTGTGACACCAATAACCATAGCATACCAGTATTGTCCGTGGGGTATTTTTGGCAAAGGAACTGGAGTGGTTTGCCTTTTACTTCAACAGTAGATTAAGGCAAACAGAGGTTAACTGACCTAATAAGTGTCTAAGGCTGAATTTGAGCTCAGTTATTTCTGACTCCAGGTATAGCACTCTATTTACTGAGTTATCCAGCTGCCTTTCATACTGCCCATATTTAACCCTATATGCCTTTTTGGACCAGACACTTTGTAAGGTGATAGGGATACATATATAAAAACAAAATGGTCCTTAACATGAATAAGATTATATTCTAAAAGAGGATACAATGCACAGAACAGTCATAAAAAATTAAAGAAGTTCTGGTCTAGACAGTCATAAAAATTACTGAGAATAGTATCTTGTCATGCCCTTTTTTATTAATATTTGTTTGATGACTTCCTAGAATAAAAGGTAGAAAGCAAGTTGGCATTTTTCTTGAGAAGGAGTTTTTATGTTTGCTGGATGAGGTCAGTTAAGACTCATCTAATCTATCAGGTCAGATTAGTTCCATGATGCTTCCTCCTAAACTGAGTGAATCAGGGAATATGAAGTGCTCTAAAAGGACTGGTCCAAGGGGTGCTACAGTTCTATATGGGGAAAAATGGGAGGAAGTAGTAGCAAAAAGATCAGAAGTTGCTGAAGATGGGTAGCTAAATGGTAGATACATAGATATATACGTATATAATGTGTATGTGTGTATGTATATGCATATAGACATAAGTCTGTATATGCATATATGTGTATGTATGAATGCATGTATATACATTCTCCAATGGCACCCAATTTCCTGCTAAATGAAGTGGGACTCCTTTAATATGATTTTTGAGATCATATGCAACCCAATGTCCTCTTATATTTCCTGCCTTCTCTTCCATGATTCCTCTTCCATTTTCACTTAGTACCAGGAAAACTATGTCTACTTTTATGTTTTTGATAGTTTTCATTTATGCATGAAATGTCTTTGTTCCCATTTTAAAAATCTAATCCAACCTTCAAAATTTAGCTCAACTATCATATCACAGAAAATAGAGTAGTGTTACATAGCAAGGTGGGCATTTGAATGCTACTTGTGACCTTTAAAAGCTTCTTGACCTTGGGTAAGTCACAGCTTCTCTGAGCTTTAATTTCTTCATTTGCAAAATGAAGTAATTGGACCAGATAGATATCTGAGTCCTTCAAACTATCAATGATCTTAAGAATCAAATTCACATGTTAAACTTTGAACATAGTTTGTACTTTGCAATTATAATAGTAAAAATAAATTATATAATGACAAAAGTTGCCCTGGGATTCAGGAGACCAACGGTCAGTTCCTGTCCCCTGACAAGTACTGCTGTTTAACCATGGTTTATGTACTTAACCTCTCCGTACCTCAGGCAATTTTCTCAGACAGCTCTCAGTTGCTACCCTCCACTGATAAAGTTTAGTAATAAGGGCTCCTTGAATAAATGAATCATAGGTCTGTTAGAAATAGAAAATAGTAATAACAGCACCTATGTCATAAGATGACTGCTTTAGAGATGTAAGTGATTTCATGGGTCATGGCTGACCAACTTGCTCCTTTATTCATGACACACAAGTTATTTGCAACTGATGCGTGTTCAAAGATACGATAAATAGTGAAGGTGGGATTTAGAAGTGGGCCTAATGACTTCAACTGTGCAAAACTAATAGAAATACAGATAGAAATGTAAATATAAACATTGTAATATAGATATACTAAAATAGAGTAAATTTGAATATGTAACCATATATATGGAAATATCCATGTATATGCCTCTTTGTACAGATATATACATATTCACTGACATATGTATATATATATATATATATATATATATATATATGTGTGTGTGTGTGTGTGTGTGTGTGTGTATGAACATATATCCAGATATAAATGTATTTTGGGATATGAATGCATTTATATACATAAATTTACACATCTTTATTTTAGCATATTCTATAGTGTGTCATTTGCAAAATAATATTAATAGTACTTCCCATTTCTATGGCACTATAATGTTGAGAAAGATTTTGTTTTTCCTCAAAATAACCCTATATGTGTATTTTCTTTTACTTAAAATGCAAATTCCTTTGGGAAAGAGATTCATTTCCTTCTGTATTTTTATCCCTAGTGCTTAGCACAATCCCTGACATATAATAAGCACTTAATACAATCTTATTCATTCCTGTACTCATTTTTTAACAACAATTATCAACAAATATTTACTTATACAAAGAAAAACAAGAGAAAGGAGTACACAAGCAATCAAACTTCTATTATATACTTATTAAATAAAAATTAAGTTTACCAAAGTAGTATGAAAACTAATCTATTTTGCTCTTAGATCCCTTCTATTTTCTTTTATATATGTTAATATATTATTGATGCTCTTTTACATTTCTGTCATTATTCATTAACCTCTCCACCAGAAAAGAAGTTCTTTGTAACAGACATTATGAATATATATATATATATATGTGTGTGTGTGTGTGTGTGTGTGTGTATGTGTGTTTGTGTGTGTGTATGTGATGCATATGTATACATATGTATGTTTATGTAAAATCAAGTGTAACAAATTGTGCCTCTCTGAAACTGTATATCACATTCTGCTACTATACCTTCGGCACGCTGACAAGAAGTAAGAAGCATCATGCATCAACAACCAGTCTTGTGATTTAATCTAAGGCCTGAAATCTTTGAAAACAGTTCCCTTGACGTTTTTGTAAACATTATGTAATTTTTTCTCCCACTTCTGCTCACGACAATCTATATCTGTTCATATATGTCTTCTTATATTTTTCTTAACCTAAAGATTCATAATGTTTCTATGGTAATAATTTCTTATTACATCAATAAACAATCTGTTATTTTCCCTTAATAGACATGGATTTCATTTCTAGTTCTTTACTAAAACAGATCTTGCTAGTAAGAGCAATGACCTCTCCTGGACCTCCTTTAGTGACGTCTGTACATGAAATTGACATTTTTTCAGAACTTTTCCTTTCAAGGACAGCCAAATTTGTTCAGGATGCATTTTAATTTGGAGTAGAACTGAATGGAATCCTTAATGCTATCTACTGATATGTACTTTTATTATAGTGGCAGATTATCTTTCTGGAAAAGAAGATAATCAATATTGTAAACTACTAATTAGACTTTATCATATGTTGAAGGCACTTGCCAAAACTTTTTCATGAGGCATCCCTCTGATTTTCTAAGACCTTGAATTTGAAGTTTGAAGGCAAAAAGAGTCCTCTGTTTTTTCAATTCAAATGTTTCTTTATTTTTTTATATGTGAGCCAGCTATATTTTTCACATGTAAAAATGACAAAATTTTTGTAACTAGAAATATTTTAATATATCAGATCCACGGGCTTGCAGACATATTATGAAAATATTGCCTATATTTGCCATGATATCATGATTCTGAATTTTTCTAAAATTTCCACTATTTAAAACTTCGGTAAAGAATTTTATTTTTTTTGGACAACACACAATAACATGTTTCTGGAAAAGTAACTAACAGTTGTGCCTCACAAATATTGGTTCAATAGATTGTCAGTTATTATACGTTCCTGGACTATTTCTTAACCAATCTGATGGCATGAAAAGCACTGCACTTGTTTGCAACAATCTTCATAATTTTCAAGTACATATCATTTTTTTCATAATAATGTAATTATGCATTATATGGAATAATAAGTGTGAAATATATTTTAGAAGACATCAGTAAATTACCAAAGATGTGCCAGCCTTCTAATGACTGGGTGTAGCTATGACATTACATGGGAACAATTTTCATTCAAGAATCACTACCATAAAACTAAAGGAATTCAGAATAAAACATAAATAAGAACACAGAGGAACACTATACCACAGTATTCTTTAACATACAAATATAATAACTGCTTCCCTTTTAGATCATGCAATTTGTTAGAAATTACTAGCAAAGGAAATAAACTTTTGCAAAGCTACCTACAAATTATACTCAAGAATATAGAGATGCCAATTGACTCCATGTCACCAAGGCTTGTATTCAAAGAACAATGATTATGTCCTTTATTTTGGGTCTCCCTTGAGTCGTCAGAAAATTTTTTTTTAATAAATAAATTTATTAATTTAACATTTTACATTCATTTTCACAAAATTCTGGGTTCCAAATTTTCTCCCCATTTGTCCCCTCCCTCCTACCTATTACACTGAACATTCTAATTACCCATATCACTAATCTGCCCTCTCTTCTTTCATCCCTCCCTTCCCTTACCCCATCTTCTCTTTTGTCCTGTAGGGCCAGATAACTTTCTATTCCCCATTACTTGTATTTCTTATTTCCTAGAATCAGGAACAATACTCAATGGTTGTTCCATAAACTTTGAGTTCCAACTTCTCCCTGTTCCTCCCTCCCCACCTATTCCCTTGGGAAGGTAGGCAATTCAATATAGGCCATATCTGTGTAGTTTTGCAAATGACTTCCATGATACTCGTGTTGTGTAAGACTAACTATACTTCCCTCCATCCTATCCTGCCCCCCATTGTTTCTATTCTCTCTTTTGATCCTGTCCCTCCCAGAGTGTTGACTTTAAATTGCTCCCTCCTCCCATTGCCCTCCCTTCCATCATCACCCCCATCCTGCT